>OVAN01000337.1:0-65535 GCA_900406275.1 Anastatica hierochuntica
CAATTATGGAGGTTAATTCAATTCCCTGGATCACTAGTGGCTCGAGTTTTATGAGGTCATTATTTCCGGAAGGTTCACCCCTTAAATGCGACGAAACCTCACTCACCCTCTTTCGGATGGAAGAGTATTTTTTCAGCTCAACCGCTGCTTAAGCAAGGCGTTAGGCTTCGTATAGGCTCTGGGATAAACACCTCAGTTTGGCATGACCCGTGGATTCCAGATGATATTCCGTGACCAGCACGAGGTCGGGGCAGTCTATGGTACCCTAGGTTAACGGTACATCAATTTATTGATCCACAAACGCGAGACTGGCATGTGCCTCTCCTTCAGGAATTTTGCGATCTTGAAGATATTATTTTAATTAGGGGTATTCAACCGAGCCGCAACATTACATACGATGATGTGGTTTGGCATTATACCAAGTCAGGATAGTATACTGTTAAATCAGGCTATAAACTCCTAAACGCCATGGAGATATCTCAGATCAATAATAATGGATGGGGACCAGACATAGAAGCTTTGAAATCTTACACTTGGCAGGTCAAGTGCCCTTTGAAGATCCAACATTTACTTTGGCAAATCATATCAGGAAGCCTGGCGGCAACTAGCGAACTCTTTCAAAGGGGGGGGGGGGGGGNATCTGTAAAAGATGTGGCTCTAGTGCAGAATCTATTAATCATATCTTTTTTGAGTACGTATTGATTCGCCACATTTGGATCATTACAAGGATCGAACAAGAGCGGAGGCTTTTCCTTCTGCTGCACTTTATCCTAATATGGCATACCTTTTCTGGCACAACCCTTTGCGATCTCGGGATAGTGATCGCCCTGATTTATTCCCTTGGATAATTGGTTAATTTGGAAAGCCAGGAATAAAAAGGTTTTTCAAGGAATTCAAATGGATATGGAAGAGATAATTCGATCTGCAGAGACAGATGCTATAGCTTGGAATGAAGCACAAATCGTTCCCTCTTCGGATGAGGAGTCTTTGGGAAGCGCACCGAATGTTCCGGTTGGCTTACTCTGTCGGATAGATGGTTCGTGGAAACAATCGGATCCAAAAACAGGCCTTGGCTAGTTCTGCACCAATCACGATGGGGAGGTAGTTTTGATGGGAGCGAAATGCCAACGTCGGAGTCTCTCACCTCTTCATGCGGAATTCGAAGCCCTGTTATGGGCGATGGCAGAACTCTCTGAGCGCAGAATCGATTGCCGGTACTTCCAGACGGATTGTGCGGAGCTTATCAGTATCACTCAACACCCGGAGGAGTGGCCAATCCTTCATACTCAACTTCAAGATTACCAGCAATTACGGAGAGTTTTCACAGATTTCTCGCTGACTCATGTTCCACGGACGACAAACACGCAAGCGGATAATCTGGCTCGAAGATCCCGAATTCTTTTAAATGATTTTACTTTTGTAGACACGTACCCTCCGAATTGGCTTTCCATTTCGGGAGTTAGTTAATTTTTAATGTGTGGTTGACAAAAAAAAGAAGGGTATTTCTCCTTTAATAAGATAGATTTTATGGTTATTGAATGATATTTTTCATTATATAATTTATTTTGAAAATTAATATTCATCAAACATTTTTTAATAGTATGGTAAACTTTATATAATACATTATACATGCTTAATATTTTAAAAGATTTTAAACAAAAAACATATAATATAATATCAATATCTCTTGTACAATTATGTGTATTATAAAAGTAGAGTTGGACATTCAAATTTTCGGGTTAGATCAACTCTATTTTTGTTAGGTCTTGTTTTTTCAGGTAAAACTAGTAAAAACTAAAAACTATAGAAATCAATCATTTTCCCATTTTGGAAGGTTCAAGTTATTCGTATTCCGGCCAGTTCTGAAAATTTCGTTGAAAACCGATTGAGAACCGAAATACCAAATAATTCGGTTTCGACGTAACCCAAAAAATCAAAACTAGACTATACAAAGTTTTTTATGTTTTAACTTAGTTCAAACAACATATGAACCCAAAAAACTAGATATCATCTGCTTCCATTTCTTAAAACCGAACATATTCAAAACATGACAAAATAATAAGATACTTTCTAAGAGAACATGTGAAATCTATTTTACACTGTAACTTTATTGCTTTTCAAAATCCTCACAACCTATGTTGGATCAAATAATACACCACTTTGAAAATTATTTAATAATTACAATTGCGAAATTGAGCTTAAAAGAGTAATAATTTAATTTTATTACTGTTAACTAAATCTTTTTAAAATTTAAAATTTTTTATCTAAGTATTTCAAACCAACGAATCTAAATCTTTTTTTTTATTGAAATATGTATAACACTAATAAATCAGAATTTGTTTTTCTAAATTCTTGCTTAAACCTCGTAAGAGCTAATGTATTGGTTGTATAATTGTCTATTGTGATGGTAAGAACCTTTCTAATTCTCCGATCTGCTAGACATTCAAGTAAAATATAAGAGATTATTTTACCTTTATGGCATGTCACATGCTTGAATCCGATAATCAGTTTCCTTAGCCGCCAATGAGAATCAACCCAGTGTGCTGCAATCACCATGTAGCTTGCATTTGTTGTTGGAGCAGTCCATATATCTGTTGTCAGTGAAACCTTTGGGTTTCCAATTAGATTCCTCAACTCTTCCCTCTTTGCACAAACATCTTCACATTGTTCTTAGTTTACGTTCTTATAGAATGTTGCTTATAAAGCCTCACTTTGTTGCATAAGTTTCTCCAGGTTATAGACTTAATGAAAGCCAGTGGAAGCTCAACCAATACAAGCAGCTCATTGCTTGCATTCTTGAACAGAGATTCAAAAACCCTTCCAAACTTCACTGCACCATCACCTTCACGGTTTATCTTGTTCTGCTTATAAGAATTAAGAAACTCATGGTACTTATTACAGGCTTTGAGATGTTTGGAGAGGTTGGATGTACCAAAAGTAGTTGAACATGACATTTCCTTTCAACAGTAATGAAAATTGCATTTTAGTGGATTATCTTTCACCCTTCTGTAGTGATCTCACACCATGATCTTTCTTGTATTTGCTTCTTCTTAGGTTTAGATGCAGAAGATCCAGTAGCAAGTGTCTCGTTCCTTTTATTCTGGTTTGTAGTATATGCTTGATGATCATACTCTTCTTCATGTAAATCTGCTTCATCATCATTCATGTGTTCATCCAGAATATCATTGACTGCAAGATATACCCAAGAATCCATCTGTAAAAGATAAGAAAACATAATACATTAACATTTAAAGATTCAAAACTCAATTTCTCAAACGATTCACAAGACTCGCAACACAATCAACAACTAGCAAGCATAAAAAAAATTCACAACACTAAACAAAACAAAGTTCCACACATCAGAAAACAAAACATCAAGAAGACCCAAGCAGCATCAATCAAAAGATTCATACATGACAAAAAACAAGGTTAACAAACACTTGAATCAAACATTACATGATCATAAAATTTAAAACTTAAAACCTAAAACTTTCGAACATAACAACGATTCAACAAATAGTCGACTCAATTCAAGTAAGTCAACACAAAACTTAACGAAAAATATATTATTACTTGCAAATCAAAATTTACCATATTTTTACATCAATTTAATAAGTGATTTTTTTTGCATTTCATTCATATCATGTTTAAGAAATATTTTAACTTCCATGTATTAAAAAGATTTATATCTTATAGTATATTTTTTATTTGTCCAAATCAACATTTATATTTAACTTATACATAAAAATTGGCATATAGTTGCCAAAGAAAGATTAGTATTTTCATTGTGATTGCATGAATTACAATATAGCCGGTTTAACTGTGTAGATATAATTTTAGGAATACAAATTATATATTTGAAAAATATAAACTAATCCAACAAAATTGAATATTTGTATGTTAATATCTGCAAAACATGGGCCTTTCCTAATGATTTTGCTTCATACAAACATGGATTATCTTTTCTGGAGAACCCTTTGCGATCACATGATCGAAAACATTCTGATATGTTCCCATGAATTACGATTAATATGGAAAGCAAGGAACCAAAAGATTTTCCAAGGGATACATATAAAGATTGATGATATTTTCACAAATGCAAAAACTGATTTTTTATTCTGGAAAGAGGCACAAGTGTCTCAAGATTTGGCTGAAAAACGATTAATAGTAGAAGCTAACATTAACAATACAACTCCAAACAATCTGATCCCACATCAGGACTAGGAAGAATATGTCAAGATAGGAATAACAAGACAATCTTAATGGGGACAAAATGTCAAAGACGAAGTCTCTCCATTTGCATTCAGAGATAGAAGAACTTTTGTGGGCGATGTCGGAGTTACATCAGAGAGGACTAGATTTTCAATTATTCCAAACAGATTGCGCGGAACTCACCAAAATAATTCAGAACCCAGAAGATTTGACTGCACTCTATACACTTACTTAGGATTTTCAGGACATGCATCAACATTTCCCAGGATTCTCACTTTTTATCATCTCGCGCACTTTGAACACACAAGTAGGCTGTTTGGCTTGAGGCTCAGATGTTATTTATCATAATTATGTTTTTGTATAGTCTTCTCTTCCGAATTGGGCAACCAATTTCGGAGGCACTTTCTGATAGTCGTGAGGTTGCAAAAAAAAAAACTGCAAAACATTTCATTCACATCCATCAAATAAAGGGTGTTGTTCTTTTTTAAAACGTATAAATAAGTGTATTGAATAAATTTAGAAACAATACAACTACAATTTTAAAAAGAAAAAAATTAGAATATCATATTAACATCTATATTTACCATGCACAACAAATTAATAAAACTAATAAAATATAATATTAGGAAATTATTAAATCTATGTCTTCAAAAAAAAAATATTAAATATAAAAATATTCATAAAATTGTCACACTCACATCAGACCTACTGAAAGGTTAGTAAGATTGTTTTTCATAATAATATTATCCAAGCTAAATCTGACTAATTCGAAGGTGGATTAGTACAAAGTTAACATTCAGTTCATAGCCTAACAAGAATTGATAAAAGAAACACGATCCGAAAAATATGATGGATTCAATGATGTGAGTTTAAACTTTGACGGCACTGGTAAACTTTATAAAAAATCTTTGTCTTGCTATTTACAAATCATTTGATCAGTCCTCTATAAACTAAGATCTGATAGAGTGGAACGAGAGATTTGAGGGAAAAAATTTATAGTCATTAATGGTAGGTTTGCTATGAAAATGCATTATACATTATCCACCATATATAATGTTACAATACTCGCAACTACAATCCGTTTGACTTTTGGAATTGTATTGTTAATGTTAAATAACATGATTTTTTACGATTTCCATAGACTGTAATAAATTATGCATATAAATATAAAAAATTGAAGTATCAAAATAAATATTATTTTAACTAAGTTCGATTATACTAAGTTCATATTAACATTTTAGATTAGGTATTGCAATCTTAATTATTAGGAATAACATAATAAAAATGTTAAGTATGTTTGCACATACATACATTTAGTTATACAAACAATTTGATTTTTCTAATCACATTGATTTTTGTAGCGCTTATCTATTAGAGATGTAATCCCAAAAATTAAAAAACAATTTCACCATAAATTTTGGTTCATTAAGGAAAGACTGTTTATACGTCTAATAATCCAAAACCTGATCTATATTATCTGCAAAAAGTGCTATATGTTAAAATAGTAAGAGGGTCAACGAACGGTTGTGTAGAGATTAACATGAATTTTTTTTATAAAAGAACGAAACAACACAAAACATCTTGGAAAATATTCATTAACCAAAAGCTCTACATCCAAGCAGTACCTAAGCTATAGCAAAAGAAAGAAAAAATAGTTTAATCAGTAATAAACAACGTATATAATCACACATTTACTTGTGTCAACATGGCTCTATAAAAGAAAAGATAAAAATAAACTAGTGAAAAGACGGCTGCATTTTTCAGATGTACCTTCGGTTCAAGCATCCTCGTCAAACTTCAATAGATCATTCATCAAGTAGGAAACCAGATCTTGAGCAAACTTTGCATCTTCGATCCTCAATGCCAAATCATATCATATGTTTTCCACAAGGTCAAAGAAATCCAGTTCTTCCATACAACGTACGCAAGGTCTCAAAAGATGAACAACATGATTTACATCAAACTTATGATATTTTTTAGTCAAGACATCAAACTTATGATGTGTTACCTCTCTGAGCTTACGTTTGATAGATGGTAACTTCACAAGCGAACAACAAAGAATCTTGTCCACCCACAAACATAAAGTCTCCGTGAGAGAACGAAGATATTCGATAAGATTAGATTCATCAGTGTTATCGATGAGGAACCATGACATTGAATTCCTTGAATGTGGAGAGCCTCTGATCTAGTGAGGCCAGACGAGCATCTTCCTTTCCTAGCTATTTGCGTTTCCATAGATAAAACGAAACCCTAGTTATTGAACCGGTACAAAAAATGCAACAAGCTACCGAATCAAATCTTTACCTCAGCCTCAAATAGGGCTAGTTTCCCGGCGGCTGAAGTATTGGGGCAAGCGCCGAGCATGATGAGACAAGAAATTAGAATAGATTCCTTAGTGTCGTAGCAACACCTTTCTCGGTCAATCTGTGGGAAGATTAGCCGTAGCGCTGAGAAACAGTCTTCGAGATTACAATACGTGAAGAAACTCCTTGGATCTTCCGTTGATAATATGCGGATTCTCATTAAGAAGTGGTAACACAAGTCATAATTCAGTATTCATGTTGAATTAAGTCAAAATTTGGTTTTTGATTTCAACAAGAAAGATGAATTGTGATTTTCTTGCATGAGATAGAAGACAAAATGAACCCAGAAGAAGAAACCCACCGACTCTAATCGACATATTTGATCTTAAAATCAACAAAAGTCTGTTACCATCCCAATAGGGAAAACCCCCATCAAGACTATATTACGATAATGCCACAATGACTTTTTTTAAGTCTGAAGCTTAAGATGAATATATTTTATTTATATCTTCTTTTTTCATGAGACGAAGAGTGAGAGATGGATAATAACCTCCCAACTAGATATTTTGCAACTAACATATTTAAAATGGCACAATTTTAGGTCATGATCGTTTGTACATTATAAAGTGGTTTTTGAATTATAGATTTTGGATTTTAGATTTTGTAAAAAAGGTACAAGAAAAGTTAGAAATGGAAGAGAAAAAAATTCTATACGTTGAAAAGTTGAAAAACCAAGAAAACTTGACTTCCATTCTTCTTTGCAAATTGGTAATAACTACCAAAAACTAGTTTTCCTATTTCCTAGGAAATCTACTTTTGAAAAAATCATGAATGACTAAGAAATTAGAACCAAAACGTAATTTTAAAATAGAAATAATCACGAGCTTAACGTTTGGTCAAAAGTAGACATTTTGTGTTTTGTTCATGCAAAACTAAAATGACTTTTTTAAATAAATAAATCAAATCATTAAAAGTAATTTGGTTATTGGGTTGACTTCACTAAACATCCTCATATATTCCAATTTATTTTCTTCTAAACTTTTCACTTTTTTATATTCCAAGAAAATAAAGAAGTCAACCCGATAACACAAATCTGACAAGAAATTGAGGAGGAGAAACAACTGCTCAACAAATCTGACAAGAAATTGAGATAAAAGATCAACTTGGAAAAGGTATAATGACTTATGATTATATCTAGAGTTCTTTTTTTGAGATACAACTTGCAAGTTGTAAGTTCTGTGTTCTAACATTCTGTTTTTTACTTATTCTTGTTCGAAGTTTAACATCAATTTGAATATACACTAATACTAAGGACCTCATGTAAATACTTATAATCTTTTACTACTTTCCATTTATTACTTCTTGTCTTGTTTTACTACTACTTTTAAGACTCATCACTCATGTCTCAACTCTTAAATTTTTTTTATGTCTTTATCTCGTGTTAGTATTTGGTGTTATCTCTATCTGTTTATCTTATTGTTCATAGCTTCATGTCTTCATGATTTGTGTTTGTGACTTTGATTCTCCATCTCTTTCTTTGTATTAGTACTTTGTAGTTTGAGGTTTGAACTTTGATACTTTATATGTTTTTTTTCAGATTCATGTTGAATTTCTAATACTTTAAATTTGTAAGTTTGTTTGTAGTATATTCAACTTGGGTTGGTATTTTGGTTGGTTTCAATTCAGGTAAAACAAGATTTTTTTAACAATTTAGGTACAAATAACCGAATAGAACTGAACTTGATTTGGAATCGAAATTTTTTTTGTTCTATTTCGGTCTCATAGTTAGGTAACATAATGGACCCGGATCTAAGGAGAACCGAAGCAACTAGAACTTGAGAATCTTTAGTTCCTATATGGGTATCAAAATTTATGAACCGAAAGAACTGAAAGAAGACACTCGAACCGTTCCGAACCGACCATGCCTAGTTAGAAGTCTTCACGTTCTAACCCTCAAGGTCTTGGCTTCAAACGTTCGTCATTCCAGATGTAAAAAAAAGTAATAATAAAATATTAATTTTCATATGACGGAGAAAAATTTTCTCTTTTGAAGGGCTTTCGACTGGCTTCAGATCTCGCCGTCATCGGTAATCTTTTTTATGGTTTTAGTTTGTGTTTCTTCCTCCTTTATCCTCCTTTTCCATCGTCTGTCGATATGCTCGTGACACTGTTTGCTCAAGTCTCTTTTTCTTCCTATGAAGTCGAGAAACTGAGATGATGGAGAAGTATCGATATTTGAGTCGGTGTTAGCGGCAAGGGGGCGGCGCATGTGCTCTTGATTTTTTTCCTCGACTACTTGGTTCCAGATCGCGCGAAGAGGTAGGTTGATCGGGGATTTGTTGTGACGAAAGTATCTTCTCAACCTTCCTTTTCTCTTCGTCAATTTGGTTTCTCAGGTATACTCCGAGAATTTTTAAGGAGGCTAAAAGTTTTGACTCTCCAACTTGTGGTTCTAAACTACAATAAACCGACATTATGATAATTACTAAGCGTATTATTTGTCTCTGGTTTTATTGGTCGATATGTTGTGGTTTAAGGGATCGGTCTCTAACAATTCGGTTTCTCTTTTTGGGGTCGTCTATTCTCTGTTTCGTCTTCGCACTCGGGTCTTTTTTTTCCTACCGATTTAAGTGTTTTCCAGTGAGTTTTTGTTTAGTGTAACATCGAAATATAAGAGGTTAGCTTACCTTTGATTGAAACTATGATTTCTTTCCTTCTAGGCTCACTACAAGGGTATGTAGTTCTTGCATCATGTTTATGGAAGTCGATTGCCTGGTTGGTTTTATTTCGATCACTAAAAGATCGGCGTGACTCTTCCATAGAGGAGCAATATAATGAGCATTTTCATCAACTCGTGGCGTTTGGATGTTCCCACCGTCTTAAAGTTTTGTGATTACCTTTGTTGCATTTCTCTTGGTTCCATTTAATTGTGTTTTAGTGTAAAAAATCTAATTTTTTTCAAATATATAATTGGTGAAAGGAACAGAAAAACAGAATTGCGTATTAAATGAGGGAGAATCGAATCAAGCCTCGTGTTTATCGGCTGACTTTTTCGGTATACTGTTACTACAGTTTTGGTATAATTTCCGGTTTATTCTCGGACTCTGTCAAATGAGAGAGATGAACAAAAGAGTAGTGATTCTCTAATACGTATAAAGAATAAGAATCTCACCGACGACGACGAAGAAGAAGACCGTACACTCCTTTTTCACACTTCTCTCTCTCTCTAACGCTCACTCTCAGTCACACCCTCACTAAATTTCTCTTGCGTTTCTATAGGAACTACCACATTGCTCTCACCTAAGAAAACAAAAGGAAAGTCGTGATTTTTCTTCGTTTTTCTCCTCCCCAGGTAATAACTTTTGTTGTATATCCTTTTGTCTCTTTGCCAGTTTCATTCCGTAGAAAAAGTTTTGATTTTTTTTTTGGGTTTCATTTTGTTATTTTGATGAAGGGTTTCGATTCCTGGTCGATTTTAGTTTGTATTTCTTTTTCTTTTTCTCGAAAATTTGCAATTTTTGGGCTTCTTTCTTTGAGGGGAATTACTTCGTTAATGCAACATGGTGTCTGATTGAAAAAGATGTTTCTTTTTTGGATGCAGTCGATGAAATTACAAAACCCAGATAAGAAAACCCTAAGAGAATCTAATCTAGTGGCTTCTGATTCTCTAGTTGAGGCTATGGCTGGCTTGAAATGTGATGAGTCGGATATTCAAATGGAAGAAGAAGATGAGGTTTTAGCCCAAGGTGGTGAGAAAGTGAAGAGGATTCAAGTTTCTGGGGGAAACATATCACTTGTTGTTGATTTTAGTGGCGCTTTAAATGGGGTTACTTCTTCTGACAATGTCTTTGAATCTAATGGTAGTTGCCTGAATGAGAATCCGCTGAAAGGAATTCAAACTCAGGAGCTTCTGGTTGGGAATCTTGTATGGGCCATGACGAAAGCTAAGAAATGGTGGCCAGGGGAAGTTGTTGGTTTCAAAGCTGATGCCAAAGAGAGTTTCATGGTTAGATATCTTGGTGAGAGCCAGCTTGTTTCGTGGTGCGCACCTTCTAAGCTGAAGCCTTTCAAGGAGAGCTTTGAGAATGTGGTGAATCAGAGAAACGATTTAGGCTTTTTCATTGCTGTAGAGAAAGCTATGACCTTGTTGGGCAACTCGCTGAAAGTTGAGATGACTTGTTCTTGCACTGCTGAAGGGAATGGAATAGCAGTGACAGCCCATGATGGGAAAACTCGGAAGACAAAGCCCTTGATACTACGTGAATTCTCGGTGGATCGGTTGGAACCAAAAGAGTTTGTCACTCAGCTGAGGAATTTAGCTAAATGTGTTTCGAGTGCTGGGATACTTGAGACGACAGTTTTGCAGAGTCGGTTATCGGCTTTTTATTCTTTCTTTGGGCATAAGCAGATACCAATGGATCAACTGCACCAAAACGAGAGTAGGAAATGTTTCACTGCTGCTAAGATGGAAGACAGGCAGTTTGTTGGTTCTCCGTCCATTGTTGCAGGTAGTAGCAGGAGGAAGTTTCGGAAGGAATGGTTTAGGAAATTTGTCAGTGAGGTTGACAATGTGTCCGCGAGAGACGATCTGGTAAACACGTCTCCTTCTGATTTGGTATCTAAACTCAAGCTGCTCGCTGTGGACTACAAGTGCTCAGAAGATACTGAAAATATTGGTCTCTTTGAGTGGTTCTTCTCAAAATTCAGAATCTCGGTGTTTCATGATGAAAATGCTTATAAGATGCAGTTGGCTAAAATGGCCGGTTTGAAGGATTTGGTGGTAGCTAAAGGTGCAAATCCGGGTACTGTGCAGAAAACCACCAAGTCAAAAAAATTAGGCAAGTCAAAGATCGAACCTTTGAGTGGCCTTTCAGTTGCGGATACTGAGCAGAAGACCTTTGAGTCGCAGATAGCAGAGAAGTCAAAGACCCAGATTTTCAGTGGTGTTTCAGTTGCTGATACTGAGCAGAACACCTTTGCGTTGAAGGAACCAGAGAAGTCAAATGTCGAGACTCTTAATGGTGTTTCAACTCCAGATAATGGGCTGAAAACCTCCACTCCAAATAAATCAGGGAATAAAAAGATCAAACAGATCACCTCTAATTTTGTTGCAAATGAGCCGTTTGCGAAAGATTTCCAAGAAAATACACCGGTACAATCTACACACGAGAAGGCTTTTGTGGCAGAGACATTCAGCAGACCTGCTGCTACACTTGTACCTGACTTAAACAGCGTAGGCAATGCTTTAGCTTCTGTGGAATTCGACCATTTACAACGACCGGGGATTTTGGTTCCACCCAATGTCCTCCCACAAAAGGAGAAGACACCAAGATCTATGATGTTAAACTTTCAGGTTACAGCTCCGTGTTCAACCTACAGAATTTCGGGATCGGGGTTTGATTCAAGCCAGCCAGATTCGTACAGAAAGTTCACGAGCGCAGACCTTTTCACTAACGTCACTAGTACAGAGAAGAAAAAGAGAGGAAGGAAGAGGAAAAATGCAGAAGAGCTTCCACTAGTTGCGCATGCCACTAATGGTATACCTGATTTAAATGGAGTAACTACAGAGCCAGCTTCGGTTCTGCCTCAAGTTGAGCCAACGCAGCGAAGAAGACGTCAGAAGAAAGAGGAGTCTCCTCATGGATTAACCAGAGGAATCACAATTCTTTTCTTGAAATTTTCCTCGCAAGCGTCAATGCCGTCAAGAGATGACCTAACCTCAACTTTCTCTGCGTTTGGTCCTTTGGATTCTTCTGAAACTCACGTTTCTGAAGAATTTAGTGGTGCACAGGTCGCCTTTGTGTGCAGTGGCGATGCGATAGAAGCAGTCAAAAGCCTAGAGAAAGCTAACCCATTTGGTGAAACCTTAGTAAGTTTCAGGTTACAGCAGAAACTGATAACCGTGCAAAGGAACATAGCCCCGCGAATGCCGATAATCTCACAAGTTAGTCCAGTACCGAAACTGAACAATACACCGACAAGTGTGGATTCAATGAGGCAGAATCTGATGATGATGACAGCAATGCTGGAGAAGTCTGGGGATAGTTTATCAAAAGAGACAAAGGCAAAACTGACAAGCGAGATCACGGGTCTTCTGGGAAAAATTAGTTCTATGCCGAGCTCTTCGTCTTCTTCCTGAAGAATACCCCCATTAACATACAATCAATGGGATGTTTTTCAGACTATCTAATGTACCATGTGTTGTAACTTGATGAACTCCATTCTATGAACTCTGTTCTTGTGTTTCCCAGTGTAGTTGTAGAATAAGATTAGGTAGTAGAAGATGTTGGCTTTATTCTTAAAACATCTTTCATTTGATCTTTTATAATTTGAAGCTCTCTTGTTAATAATTTACTCCCTTCAGAGGCTGTTCTTGCCTACCTGGATTTTTTTTTTCCAACGAGATTTGAGGTATTTCATTTGCGAACCGGTTAAGTGCTTTTCTAAACCACTTAAACCGGGGAATCAAGTGGCTCGGTTTCAGCATATCACAGAACCGAGGAATTTGACTGTTGGATTGCAGCAAATGCGTTAAAAATTTGTAAATTATGCATCTCTCTCTATTGGGTGATATGGATTAATTTGGGTTAAAATCACGCAAACCGGAGACATATAACGGTTCGACTGGGGCAAATTGATATAAATTGTAAAATATAAGCTAGTATCGTAAATAGTTATAAAATTTAATAACAGTTTCGATTGGGGCAAATGCGTGAGAGTTGTAAAAGTATAAGGGCTTATAAAAACGCGAGTCTTCTTCGTTTCAGTGTCGTCAATAAACCCTGAACCCTTTTCCCAAGGAAATTCAAAATCAAATTTCTGAACTAGTCCCACACTCACTAAGATTGTGGCGATTCTCGGATTAGTTCGCCATGGTTACTTCGAGAGATATCCATGAGATCGTCTCCAAGCTCTCGTCGGATAAAGCTAAGACTCGCGAAGTAAACTGTTCACTTCCCCTCTTTTTCTTTAATAAGGCCGTGAAACTCAGAATTCTGTGGAATCAATCTCGTATCATCGCCTGATTTATTGATTTCTTTGTGGGCTTTGTCTCAACGATGCTTTACCTTTTTCCTTTGTTTATTGCTGAATGCCTTCATCGGGTATGGGTTAGAGTGAAGGTTCCTTCGTTTGGGGCTTGCTAAAACAATATGGGGTTTGTTAAACTGTGATATACCTCTGTTTCCAAAGTTGAGATGCTTATTTTGTTGTCTTCACCTGTTACTGTATAACATCTGTTGAAATCACAATGAAATTTTGTTGAAACAAGGTCTTGCTACCATACGTTTCCTTCAAATCTTGTTGGTTTTTCTTGTCGACCAAAGTGTTTCTAACACATATGTTGCCCCTAAAGTAAGCCGTGTAGTGGAGCAATAATTCCCAAGCATTGACTAGATAGTAGAAAATTTATGAATCAAATATATCCTTGAATGACGCTGTGCTGATGAATCAAATATATAGGGTCCTATGCTGATCTCTCTCTCTCTCTATATATATAGTCCATTTCAAGGTTGCTCGTGCTGATGAATTTCGTACATAACCTTTATATCCAGGATGGTGTCAAGTTATTAAATACATGGCTCGAAGGAGAAAGGTCAATTAGCTTCTGTAGATTTCTTTCTCAAAACACAGCTAAGCTTAAGTTGGATGAGATTCCAAATGGTAGGTAGTGAATATTCTACCGCAGACTTTGATGCTGCTATTATACAATCATCAAGCTTTGAAGTTAATTCAGCAACTTAATTTTCCTTGCAGCCGAAACATGGCCCTTTTTGGTTAAAATTCTCCTTCAATGTGTATCAATGGAGGTCTCAAGCAGTAAGCGACGGATGCCCAAGCCAACTTTTGCAAAGACGCTTCGAATTGTTATTCAAAGAGCAGAAGAAACCAAGTTTCCTGGTGAGAAATATAGTAATATCTTTTGGTTACTTAGAAATATGGTAGTATGCTTTTGAAATTTTCCTATAACTACTTTGTGCTTGCAAAGACGCTTCACGTTGTCATTCAAAGAGCAGAAGTATCATGTCTCTGGATCAAATTTTTTGTAATCTGATTTTAAATGTTCCATATAATTACCGGAACCAGAAAATTACTGTATGTTTCTTCATAGAACTCAATCGTAGAAGAACTGGGAGAACGTGAACATTGATTGAAAATGGCTTTATGGAACTGGAATAGGTTAGGTGTTAATCTTATTAATATTTCCATGCGTATGTGTGTTCTCATGTTAGTTTTTTTAGCACAGAAATGTATCGTAACGTGTACACTTTGAAAGTGCATTTTCTCTTATTAGCAAGAGTATATATTGTTTCTTACTTATGTAAATAATCTGTTCTAATGTTTCAGGTGTACTATTTCCTTTGCTATCTATGGCTAAAACCCTCTTTACACATGTACATGATATTTTGAGCAATACACCTAGCTTTCAGTCAGAGTATGGGACCATACTCCGTCATCTTTTAGAAAGTAGGGAGTATCGTTTCCAAATGAGGAAGCGTACATATTCCAGTGAGTTCTCTACAACTCTTACCATTTTCTATTTTAAGTCTTGTCATAGGTATGTAGCGTATGGTAGTACGCTGTTGTTGGATATCTTTTAAATTTATTGATTTTGCAAGGTTTGGTCCTGCTATACATAGAAAGGGTGGAAGCAGGGTTTTGTGAGAAAAACAGTGGTCAACATAGCCAGAAGGAAGAGATTTTTCGTTATATCCTTGCGCTTCATTCACTTCTAGAGAACCCCCCGGGTGATTTTCCTGATGACCTTCGGGAACAAATTGTGAATGGCCTGATTCACATCTTCTCTTTTGTAAGGTCTGATTTTATTTGTTACTTCATGTCTTACTCATATCGTGCCATCCTTTGCAAACAATAGTCAAAGTTATACTAACTTATTATAACGTATCAGAGATGAGGGAAAGCTATCCCGCAAGCTTATTGAATGCGTGAATTCGTTCTTGCTGAAGGATGGTCCTAATATAGGCCCCTTGTCATTGGAAATTCATAATGCGGTTCAACAGTTTGTGTTCCATTGCTGGTTAACTACTCATGATAAGAACCTTAAGGTTTTTATTTTCGTGGTTGCCC
Source organism: Anastatica hierochuntica (assembly GCA_900406275.1). Classification (NCBI taxonomy): domain Eukaryota; kingdom Viridiplantae; phylum Streptophyta; class Magnoliopsida; order Brassicales; family Brassicaceae; genus Anastatica; species Anastatica hierochuntica. Next base: position 15,603 of record OVAN01000337.1, read on the forward strand.
TTTGTTAAATACGTGATTCCGTTTTTAATGCAGTATTGTGGTCTAAGTTTTTTTCTTCTTATTCTACCTCTTAGGAGATACTTGCTTCTTATGGAAGGCTGCAACTAAATTTGGCAAGGGGTTCTAGTGAATCTAGTTCTCTGGTAGAACAACTTTTGGACGTGGTTACTCGTGAACTGGATCTTGGTAGCTCATCAAGTTCTGCATCGTGGTATATATTTTCGGAATCTCCTCTTCCGTGTGATGACTTGTTTAACTTCTACAATCTTGTGAAGTTATGGATTTCTAATTGACAAATATTCAGGGGTGATTCAACCAAGGATGATAAGTTTGGGGCATTGAACAGCTATCAGAATAGCTTGGTTGAGCTGGCTGCACATGTGCTCTATTGGGTACCTGTTTTATATTAAAATTACTTTGTTTCTCAGAACAGAGTTCCAATCGACCATTTTCCCTTTTTTTATTCAGCAGTGTCTGGATTTTGCTTCACCTACCTTCATCGTCTTTCTTTTTAATTGATTTGCATTTATCATTATTGTGAAGTATTTTTTTTATCATATTCTGGAGTATTTTTGGTCTGCAGTGAACTAGTGAAGTTTCTTGTATACTTTGAGAACATATTTTTTCCTATACAGTCAATTGAATCCCATCACATAAATGCATGTTAGTTCACAGCCTTGTGTATGCTTGAATAAGTGTTTATGTTCGTGTGTGTCTGGAGGAATGTGGGAGAGTAAAATTGCTGATATTCTGAATTTGGGCAGGCACTTGCCAATTCTACTAGACCATCACTGTCAGAGAAACGAGCTCGAAGGCAACCTATTGCATTGCGTCTGGTGGAGGCACTAACCGAAGGAAAATGGCTGTGGTATGTTCCTGATGAGATTATTACTAGAGGATATCCTATCTGCTGATGCCTTGATTTCAATATATATATATATTATAAAGAATTCCTTCAATGAGCGTACACCATTTTTTGTTATTGACATGCAACTTCATTCCAATTTGTTATGTTGGAGCATAAGTTTCAATGGCATTGCACATCCCTTATTAAGAAACAAGTCTATCTGTCAGTCTAGATGCTTTCCTTGCGCTGTTTCTAATTTCTTTTCTCCCTGCTTTCCCTAGAATCTTTATTTACTACGAATATGTGGACTGAAGACATTAGCTATGTCCAGGTGTGCTGCTTTTGGTTCTCTAGTCCAGACTTATCGTACTCGCATCAGCAAGGATCTTCTTATTTACTTGTTTGAAACCATCTGCACAAACTTTCAGAGGTAAAATGGGAAGTTTTTACTTGGTATGTGGATATATGTTTTTTTTGCCTCTATGATAACGGCGGCTAAGATCTTAAGAGTTGTTTGTTAAAAATGAGTATTGATGTTGTACTTTCTGGTGTGATGCTCTTTTAATATCATTCCCACTTAATCCTATAACATACTTCGCTGGTTACTATATCAAATGTAAGAAGCAGTTTCGTAGACCGTACAATTACGTTAAGTGAGATGGTGGTTAGACCCCACCACATATAGTACATGGTGATGATGTGTTTATCAACTGACTGAAATATTAATTTTTTGCTGTTGTGTTTCTTATTTTTTGTATTTTCCATATGTCTTCTCCCTTTTTCTCTCCGTGACATTCGATCATAATTCTATGAGTGCAAATCAGGATAGGAGCATACTGATTTACTGGTTTTGATTTCATATTAGTTTCTCATATTTCCAACTTCTGAAGGCAATTTCTCATTTCGTTATGATGGTAGTACCTTTGACAATTTATGATTTTATTTTGCTAGCCTGTTCCTATGACAATTCCGGATGACTAAGTTGATAACTCTGGACGACAAAATTGATAGAATATTCTATTTCCATAGCCTGTATAGCTATATATTCCAGATGTGATGCTACTCCTAAATAATTCAATGTCATATAACTAGCATCTGTAACAGTGGACTGCTTTGATTTACTCAATCTTGTACATGACAGACTTCTGGAGGATGCCAGTATGAGACGTTCATATGATGGTCTGTTGTGGACTTTAAGGTGCGTTTTGATGGAGCTCAGGTGTATACTATTGCAGCGTGTTCCTTTACAATATTTACAAAATATGCAAAAGGATATAGGCACTTAGGATCTTTATTTACCTAAACTTTTTAAGTTTAAATTCCTCTGATCCTAAATTTTAGATAGCATATTGTGAAACTTTATCTTTATTTTGAAGGAGTCTGCAAGGCCTTTCTTCTGGTTTGTTACTTCCAGATACTACTGTGGACATATCAAAATCATCTGTTTCCTCAAGTGAGGTATTCTTACTGCCTTGCGTTTGTGGGTCTGATACACATATGAATATGATAGGTTATAGCATTCACAGAAACATATTGAGGAAAAATATTGTTTCTCTGTTGCATCTTGGCAAAAAAATTTGGTGCTGAATGCCCAGAACGTTGATGGCCTGTCCACAGAATATATAGGATTTTACTTTTGATGTCAAGTTAAGGTTGACTCAACGTGATGATAGATGAACTACACCACTTTTGATAGAAATTACGTTGTCATTAGGCTTTTAGTATAGTAGTTTTGCTGTTTGACTTCTTGAAATCTTTATTATTATTATTTTTTTTAATATCGTACACTATTCATTTTCAGATTTATATTTTCCTGATTTCCTTATATAAAATTATATTACGACTCTAATTTTCTTTGTAGTTAGCTTTTGGTCTCAATAAACTGCATTATGTTGCAGCTAGATCGAGGCTGGCAATTGATCTGGAGTTCTTTAATTCATGGACTAGCAACATTCAGCAGCATGGGTGTCATTGTATGTTGCACATATCTGCTTCTATTCTTTCTTGTTTCACACATTACATGATTTCATTTAAAATTGCTCCTTTTGGACGAAACTGGAGAAAATATTGAACACTAGCTAGCAAATACATTTTCACCAGTGAAGCTTGATCTTGTATATAGGTAACAGGAAAATTTTAACAGGCGAACAGTGAAAAAGTTAATCTCTTAAGGGATTTGTGTTAGATTAAATGTTAGTCTTCAAGTGGTTCATGTTTCTTTTCTAGCCGTTTCCTGTTTAAATTATCATCTGCCAGCTCTGTAATAGTTTTGGTAATTGTTCACATAGTTATGGGGATCAAGGGCAAGCGTTTCTTGGTTACCCTATAATATTTTAATGATTTTTGGTAGTTTTTTTAACTAAACAGATTGGCTACTTGCTTTGCGTAGCTGATTAGTTGCTATTAATGTATGTACTTGTGGTTGATGCCACTCTGTTCCGTGATCGGAGGTTGGCCTAATCATCATTTTGATGCAGGTTGATGCTGTCTTGGTGCTACTTGGATCAATTGTTTCAAGTGTGAGTGTGTAAATAAATTTTTAATACAAATTATAGATCTATATTCTCTTAATATTATTCCCTTTATTCAGAACCACACAAACGTGGGGATTCTGCCTCAGGAAGTGTGGGATCACCAATTATTCAGACACATACCTTCTGAGTAAGCCTGTTATCCTCAACTTTCATAAGCCATGCGGTTCAGCTATTTCCTGAGGCGCTTTTAGGCTAAGATAGAACAAGATGTATTTTGTCTTATTTATAAATCTTAATTGTTTCCTTCCTTGAGAATAATTTATGTTTAACTGTGGGTTGGAACTAATATAGATGCTTAATGGATCTACTGTTAACTAAAGAGTTATAACTTTTACTCAGGCCGGCCTTGTACTTCATTGCATGTTACTTTTCCCGTATGGGTTGTCAGGTAAGCAAACTGGTTCTCACTGAAACGGTATGGCCTTGGTGTCTACTTTCTATGTTGACTTGATTGCTAAACCTTGCAAATATTGAATAACTTATATCATGATGATTCTGTCTTATGACTGATAGATACATTTCTGCAGGGAGATCTGCAAGATGATTTACATCTTCGACGCAATCTCCTCAGAGCAGTTTGTGGTCCCCTTAGCTGGAAGGTAATTTCAATTCATTTCCAGAAGAACACAATTAATCTGATGATTTATGATACCAATTACTCTCTGAGGTGAAGACGTTGTCTCGGATCTCAACAATCCCAGTTATTCATCGGAGTTGTTTTTACTCCATAAGATTGATCTTGGCATATTTTAGTCATAGTTAAGCACTTAAATCTTGGCTCAGGCAGTTAAAATTACATGCTTTTTTGCTAGTTCTTGCCAACTTAATTGCTTATAGCTGCATTCTGTTTTGACCTGATTTTTGAAACTGAAAATCACAAGATATTAGAATTCTAAATCTAACCATGTTCACTCAGTCAAGTACAGAAATGTAGATTTGGAAGTCTCAAATGATGTGTAGTTGTGTACCTCATTCTTATGGCATATGCATTCTTAGGGTCGTCTGACGCTGAATGAGAGAATGGTTCAGCTTCTACCAGCAGCTGCTTTTTCCCTATGTGCTGGTTTTACAACTTCCCTTCCATTACCTAAGGAACATCTCCCAAAACCGTCTGAATGGGACGCCTGTGAAGTGGTGAAGGTGCCTCTCTGTTTTTCTCAGTAAAGATTGAATAGTTTTCATCTCAGAAAAGTTTTTCAAGACTATTACTGGAGTTCACTGTTTATGTTTCTTTTCCAGATGGATGATGTTGAACAAGAAAGAAAATTTGGACTCTTTGAATGCTCTGTGGAGGTTCTAACAAGAGTTTGCACGAATTCTAGCAAGATGGAGGTCGTTAATTTTGTTTTCCTTGCTTTTTCCTGTATTCATTTCTCCGCTGACATTTTGTTTATTTCTTTGTATTTTCAGATCTCTAGTTGCCAAGTTCCTGATGGAGTACAACTACCTCTAGTATTAAGAGATTCATTACTTCATGACATGGAAATCTATTTACTTAGCATTGCCCTGGAGGACAGTGAGAAAGGATCACTTTCTAACCTCTTTATGGGTTGTTCTCTGCTGTGTCATTTTATGCATGGTTTTTATATCACAAGGTCAGTCAACTCATCCTATTCATGGTATTCTTGTAAAACTTGTGAATGACTGATATGTTGTAGCGTTGTGAGATGTGCTCTCAAACTAGTTAACTCTTTCACGGGATCAATATAGTTTTATAACAATAGTTTCATAGCTCGTCTTGGTAGCTGGTGAACCCCTTACTTGTAGATGCTGCTTTGTTCTGTTAGTAGAGTCACCATCTACCATGAATGTGGCTTTTCTGAAGCAAGGCCTTAGGATACCTTTTTTGTTCTTTTGCCAGAGTAGGTGTCTAAGAGGTGATTGTGAATGTTGCTGCACCTGTGATGAACTAGCTTAGAATATATCTCTTTGTGTAAAACTTGCTTTCAGTCACCTGAATTTTCTTTTCATTTCTCAGGAAATGTAAAGAAAGCAGTTCGTTCTTCTTAAAAGCATGCCAGAATTTGTTAGAGAGCCTGGATTATGCCGGTGAAGCAGTTTTAAAGAGCCTCAATGATTCTCAAAGGCTTGGCCCATTGGGGTTTGGCTCAGATTTTAATGAGAAAAGTTCTATAATAGTTTCGTTGAGGTCACTTACTAGTTCTCCTGTCTTTAGCAAAAGAAAAGACCAAAATCTTCTTGCCACTAGTTATGATGCTGTATTTCACTCCTTAGAGAACCTTTTGCGGTCTTTTGCTAAAGTTTATGGAGAATATACTGAGCACTCATGGAATACCCAATCCGACACTTTACCTTCTAAATCGGTAGCACTTGATTCCCCAGAAGTTGGCAGGATTGTGGATATGGATTTAGATCTAGCTGACGACTCAAAAGAGATCGATCTTGTAACTGGTGGTGGAAAAGCTGTTTCCGGCGTGCCTGTATCTACAGGGAATTGGAAGTTGGGCATGATATCACTTATCGCATGTTTTTCTCCGGTACTACAATTTCCTACATGGGATGTTTTATATAGTATCATGGAGAAGGAATCTGATCCTAAGGTATTTCACCGTTTTTTTTTTCACATATCAATATTTCAAGTCTCTGGTGTCGATACGGAAACATTTTGCTCGACTGCTAACATTTGCAGGTGTTGGAAAATATACTGTATCATCTATCCCAGCTTTCATGCTTGACTTCTATGAAGAAGGTTAATGATTTGGTATGAAATTCAATCGCCAATTTAAATTTGAAGGATTTTATATCAACATGGAATCATCACCCACTTTCGTGCGTTTATATGTTTTTTTAATAAGTATGTTTATATGTTTTCGTTTCCCTATTTTACTTTAAGGTTCTTTTCTTGGATGATATGCTTAACACCCAAGTAAAGTTCAAGCATAACTGTATCAATATTGTCACTGCTCTGCATGTTTTACTTCAAAACTTATCATCCTCGGGGATGGATTCATACGGACTCAGAACAAACTGTGATTTGTCTTTGAAAGAAGGAGAAAGTTGCCAGGTACTTCGTTCTCCTGCTTAAGTTGAGTATTTGGTTCTTTTCCTTGATCTGCTTAATTCATTTTCCAAGTAAGATGCAGGTCTTTGCCCAACTTGGCGCAATGGTGAATAAAGTTTCTGAATTTGGTCTCTTGGGCTGGTTTGGGCGTGTGAGGCTAATCAACTGTATATGTGATCTTGTCATGCTAAACCCTCAGATTGGTCAGGTGCCTACTTCACATTTAATCTACTTGTTAATGTTTTTGCGTCTCTTTTTAGTGTTTTTTTCCCGTGAAGCGAAAAGGTAAGGTTTCACGACTTAGTTTACATGTCAAATACCATTTAATTTAAAGAAAATAATTTCCTTGTACATGTTGTTAAGATGAGATAATTCCTATTGTTTGGAGATAAAATTTTGAAATTTTCTTTGCACTCGTTACTTGGAGCAAAAATATTCAAGTACAAAAACCCCTTAGTGTGTACTGCGGACTTGTCCTTTATCTTGGTAATAAAGACGAGTACGCATAGAGTTCCCTTGTTTGACCATTAGTGCTAATAGTTTTGTCTTTTTGAAATTTCACACTAGCTGGTTACCTTTATATGTTCTACTTTGTTCACGGTGGAATTCATATTGAATTAAGTTCCTTGTTGTATAATTCATGAAATTTCTGTTTTATTTGTACAGACAATGATTGAGCGGCTTTTATTAATGCTAAATGACTCTGATTATCGGGTGAGGTTTGTCCTGGCAAGACAAATTGGGCTTTTATTCCAGACATGGGATGGTCATGAGGCATTGTTCCAAGATATTTGGTAAGTTTGGGTTTTGTTATTGGTATTCAAAATCATTGTTACCCTATGGCATTTTTGGTATGGGTGTTCTCCTCGTAAGACAACTGTTAGATACTTATTTCTAAAGATTTCTTTCTTTGTTGTGGGCAGAAGATATCTTTTGATTAACACAAGCCTGTTCATGTAATTTTATATCTTTCTTGAAGACTTTCTCAAAGTTCTCTAATATCATTTTTCTTTATTAATTGTGAGTCTTGTGGGATCAGCATTTTGCTTGCCTTGATGTTTCACAGGGATTGTTGTTCTTTGACATGTTGACTTGCTTCTTGGCCCTCAGTAACCGTTTTATGGTGTTAGATTAGTTTTATCACAATTTACAGATGTTGTTGTCAGATTGAAGTTCCTCATTAGTTGTTTATAGATTAGTTTTATGTTTTTTTATCACAAGTTACAGATGTTGTCAGATTAAAGTACCTCATTTAGCTTAGTTTTATCAAAGTTTACGATGTTGTTGTCAGTTAAAGTACCTCAGTTGTTGATAATTTCTCATTTTCTTTTCCAGCTCCAGCTTTGGTATTAAATTGGTAACTTCCTCAAGGGATAAACTTGTCACTGCGAGGGATGTTCTTGCTGCTGGTCTTCAGCCTCGCCCAAAAATGGAGACTGTTATCATTACTCTTATGCACCTTGCTTATCACAGTGAGAACATAGAGTTACAAGTAATATTTTACTCATTTTTCTCTTGAGCTCTTATAATCGTTCCGAGTATATCATCACTTAGCTGAATATTTAACATTGTATTCCCTACTGGGAGAAACGCAGGCCGTTTTTATGATGTGCGCTATTTCAGCTATGGATCCTTGTGAGAGGTATTTCTCTTTTGTAATTGTTACTGCATTTTTTACTTGAAATATTCTTCTACTTATCTCGCCTTTTTCCTTGTAGGGAATTAATCATTGCTGCACTTGACAATCTATCAGCACAACTCCAGTACCCATCTAGGTTCAAGGTGTAATTAATTCTTGTTTCTTCATCTCTTTGGTTTCTCATGATAAATGTTTTTGCATTTTCTCAGTACCAGCCAGACTTACCCTACATTAATTTCCTCTGAACCTTGTAAATGCTGCCCTGATGACATCATCTCCATCTCTTTTTTGGTTTGGCAGTACCTGGAGGAACTGTTGGGCCCCATCCTATTTTTCTGGATTGCATGTGGTGTCAGTCTGACTGCTCTTGTTGAGGTATGCCGCCAGCTGATATTTTCTATTTCAAGAGGGAGTTCTTTTCTGTGATGGTTATTTTACTTTTTCACTCGAGTTAATCATGGGAACTTTGTTTGTATGCCTTTGTTCGTTGAAGTTTCAATTGTTTTATATTCTTTTCAACCAAATAGTGTTTCTTTTGAAACTTGTAGTATAGCAAATACGTTCAGATTCTGTTTTTTTTCTCTTGGACACGTATCTACAATATAACTCAAAGCTTGACTGCAAAATCAAATTAAACTACCAGTGAAAGAATGAAAAATCAACATGTGCTTATGGATATCAAGGAATATGTCCTATGGTTGTGGCGGTTATCGTAATAGAATGAGTAGATCTTAGCTTTCCACGTCATCTGGTGGTTGTTTTGTTGCAGACAAGTCAGCTGTTCATTCTAAACGCCGAACCGAAGTATTTCATTCACTTTTGTTCCCACTGGCTGCTTCCAGCTCTTCTGTTGCATGAAGATCATGCTAACCTCGATTGGGTAGCTAAGGTAAGGTTGCTTTCGTATATCTTTATTGACAGAAATGGATGATTCCAAAAACTGCAATCTCAGTTTATGGAGATGCTTAAAATTTTTTTTTTGTATGGGTCTTTGGATAACGTCTGAGATGGGAATTTTTCGGATCTCTTTTTCACGGACACTGTCTACTATTTGCAGATAGCTGGCCAACCGGTGGCTGTGCTGGTCAAAGAAAATTTTGTGCCAATCTTTTCAATATGTATGGGATTGCACTGTTGTAAAACATCAGAATGTGATAAAGGGGCAATGGTGCTTCAGAATTCAATATTGTATGTGGGTGAGATCAGCGAGAATGAGAGGGATAGGCTCATTAAACAGAATATGGTATGGTGCCTTCAACATTTGACTCATGATTCCAGTAAATTTGCCTTTGGTGTCTCTGGTGGAGAGTTCCATCCTATCGTTAGTTAGCCAGTCTAACCAGCTAGTCACAATTTATCAGACCTTCTAATCCAAGATCGACGGATCGTCAACTGCGACATAAATAGTTGGATACTTTATTTTCATTTTGTTGGAGACCAAATGAGTCTATTTTCTCAATTATAATGTATTAGTCTCATATGTTCTGTTTTCGATTTCAGGTCTCTATTGTTAGTTTTGTTTTATCACTTGCTTCGTCTTCACCAGAACCTCCAGTTCCTGCTTTTTCTCGTGACACCATTTCACGTGCAGTTCAAACTATTGTGGATGGTTTTCTGGAAACGTAACATTTCTTGCTCACTCGACGTTAACTTATTATTTTAGTTTTCCTTTTATAAGGTCTTATTTGGTCTATGCAGTGCTGATTATCCTGAAAATGGGGCTGTCATTGACATGATAAATGTTTTTCGCCCAGATAGGGCGTTCATGGTGAAATTTTCATGTCTAAGCTTTTTCACAAGATAGCAATGTTATTGTCAATTAGATACTTCAGTCACAATTTTTGTTGTTGTTGTTTGGCAGTTTATCACAGAAATACACTATAGAATGTCAGCCGCATGCCATCATCGGCATACCCGTCATCATTTGGCCGCTCTTGAAGAGCTTACAATTATTCTTGGCCATAGAGCTTCAGTTCCAAGTTCCTTAAAGTGAGAACAATTCTATTTCTATCTATTTGATTATTTGAATGGTAGTACTCTAATTATTTAATACAGAAGTGACTTTCTTTGGACCTTAATGAATTTGGGTTAGCAATGAGATTGGCCATTTGCATTCTTTTTCTCGATTCAAAACTATGTCATAGATGGTAGAAGTTCTACCTAGGATCTTTACGCCTCAATCGCCCAATGCCTTTTAAAACTAAGGGTAGAAGGTTTAGTTTTTACCTGATACTTTTCTGCTATTCTCTTGAACTCGTTTGTTAAAATTAGATACTGCTAATCATAGTATCTTGTGGCTTTGCATAGTGTTGTTTGAGTGGAGTAACTTCCAGTTTTATCTTAAGATAATTATATTTCTTTTTAATGGCACCTTTAGTTGATATTTAAGGAGGCTAGATTGTTGCATTGGACGGTGAATCTCTATTTTAAGCTTTAAAGAACTACTTTGACCTCTATTTGTCATCTGTTTCAGTTATATATTCAATCTTGTTGGACAATTTATCGACAATCCCTCACTACAAGACCAGTGTTGTAGTATAGCCTCCTGTTTGCTGGATTCTGTTAAAAGCAATCCGGCCAAAGAAATTATTAGTGTACTAGGTGATCAACTCCAGGTGTGTGTTGCTTAATGTTATCATTTGGTTTTACCTTTTTTTGCTCTTGTTAAATATTTGTGTACAATTTTCTATCTGCTGCTTTTTTAGTTTCTGGTCTCAAAGCTAGTTACTTGCTGCATTGATGCTGAAGCAGACTCCAAAGTTTCTGGCTCTAAGTCATCTCAACTCATAAATTTGCTACAAAAGCTAGTTATTAATTCAGAACCATCTCTTGATGAAGATATCAGAGTAGGCGTCCTACCTATAGAGTTGCCTTCCTTTTTGTCCTACCAGTGCATGCAGGGAATCATCAATTTTTTTTTTCTTTTTATTTGTCTGCTTTTCAGGATTTGGAACCATTTCCTGATATGGAAAATTTTCAGGCCATTCGTGAATCACACATCAGTAAATGCAAAGCCTATTCCCCGAGGAATCATCTGCTGAAGGTTAAGCACTCTACAATTTTTTAAAATAATTACACGGTTGTTGGAATTTTATCAGTACTCAATTTTGTATTTCTTTCATGTTTCCTTACAACAGTGTGCTAGAAGGTCTTTCTATCTTCCACCAAGATTCCTTTCCTGGAGGTATCAATTCTGTGTTTCCCGAGTTAAATCAGCCTAATATATGCATTAAGGCTACTCTAAGTGCCATGATTTTAATTACGCAAAGAAAAATCAAGGGGAGAAACTTTTGTCCTCACTTGTTGTAATTTGTTTCTGGTTTGTTTGTTTTTTCTGACGTGGGTTGGTTGGGCTACTTAGTTTCATGGTCCATGCACTATCTACCGAAGCCTCTAGGTTGAAACTCATGTTCATGAGTGAAATGTTTGATTTAGAATCTGTTTTTCTTGTTAATTTTGAAGGTACAGGTTGTTTGTCTTTCAAATTGTGTTGGCTTCAACCTTGATAGCTACAGAGTGATAACACTTATCCCATTACATGTCCAATGGAGTTTTTGTCTAGAGTCTACTATCATTTTGTCCTCTATCCTTATTAGATTGCTGCAATTTTATAAATTTATCATGTCCTTGCAGTCTCCAAGCACTGCACAAGAAGCTCATTGGTTCTGAAGCTTCTCAAGAAGACACAAATGTGGAAACTGCAGATACGTTTTGGCATTCTGACGATGACATTGTGAATGCTGTTTGGACTCTTGTCCGTGTGTGTGCCTCAGAGGAAGCAGATAGTATGAGATTGTTGGTGTCAGATTTTCTTTCCAGGGTATCTGTCATTCTCCTTTGTTTATAACTTTTCAGTATCTCTTGCTTTTCAAACTTGAATATTTGGACTTGCTTTCTCTTATTTAAACTGCAGGTTGGTATTGGGGACCCCCACAGTGTTGTTTTTCATCTTCCAGGGGAGTTGGGCTCTGTGCATGATCTTCAATTTGTTAGCCACAATAATGGATCGAATGCCAAGTCTTTTACTGAGAATGGCATATCCGATGAAACCCTTATCATACTGCTAAAAACTCTGAAGAAGTATCTTTTGGATGATTCCGTTAATATTATCGATGTCACGTCTCAAACTCTCCGGGTCAGTTTCTCTTTCTTTTCATCCAAATTTGGCCGTGGTCTTTTCCCTTTTGTCAACTGTTTGATTGACTGATCATGATTTTTCGGTTCTTTCCTTGCGCGTATTTTATTGTGCCTCTAAATTCCGTGATGTTCGGCTATGTTCTAATTTGGTGGGATTTTTCTTGATAGTGTTGGAGCCGCTAAGTTTTATTCTATGTTTTCATGTTTGTCACGTTTCTGCGAAACTCTTATTGTTTCTCGCCTTTTTTCCTTGTCAAGTCCAATCTAGTGATAATTTAGTGATCCATCAACATGCACATGAAAGTGCTTAATATTTTAGTCAAAGATGTGTAGTCACATTCTGAGTTGTCAAGCATATGAGGGACTGTACTTCTTTCCAAGGATTTATTCTGTTGTATCTTGCCTCCCTCCGGGAAAGCTAGTTGTTGCTAGGTTTGTTTAGAATTTCATTTAGCTTATACAGATATCCTGTTCTCCTTAATTTAGGGAATTCTTTCAACCGAAAGGGGCCAGCAGGCATTGTCATCTATTGATTCATGTGAGAGATCTTTGATTGAGGTAATTGTCTTCTCTGCCATAGTTTTCTGGTCTTTTGCTAATTTTGATGGGTTGGTGTTCTATCAGATCATTCATATAATGGAGAAATTGTTCTGATGGGTAGCATAATATATTCCACTTAACGAATTTTGAGTATATAATATGTGGTTCTTTAAAAAACTTAACCTCTGCAAGTTCGATTTCCAGATCCGTATTATGATATGTAAGGATTAGATAAATAATCAAGGATTTCCCCATTCTTGTTAGGGTATCCTAACTAAAAAAACTGTCCTGCCTGCTCAGATAAGTACTCTTTATTTTGTAGGTACATGGCAGGAGCGTGAACCTTGACATTGTGGAAAAGATCTTACTGGATAGCCAAAAACAGTTCAAAGGTAGTTTGCTTATACCATGAACCTTAATTTTGACAAAAAAAGATCTTACAAGACATATTCCATGTAGGCCTTTCATGGTTTTTATTAATAATTCCATGTCATAAACATTTCTATATATTTTCTATGAACCATTCCTCCTGCGAAATGCTAGAATTTGTTGTCGGTGTCAAGTTTCAGGACTTAAGTGCTTTTCTAGAAATAAATGAAAGCTGAAAATCTATGTTACCGAGTGAAGGCTATCGTTTATATTACTGTTTACCATCTAATTCGTGATACAACCTAACACAAACAATGGAGGTTATTGATGAAGTCATCAAGGCATATGAATGCTTCTTTGCAGTGCATGAAATCATGGAAAGTAATTGATTTCAGACTTCATATGCCTGGGATAATTATATAATTCAATTAACGTATATAAATACCTCTATTACATTCTGCACATTACATGGACATGTTCGTTCTAAAATTGTTTCGGTCCTATTTTCTAAGTTACGTAAAGAATTGTTCATTTTTGGCTCTATCAGCTGAGAACCTCTCTCTGGAGAAGTCTGAAGTGTGGTCCACTGTTGGTAAAGACTTTAATAGATGGATTTGTCAGCTTGTTTACTGTATGATCGCTTTATGTGAGGATGTCCCTATAAGGTATCTGTTTGGTTTGTACTTACTGGAGTTATTCATTTAAAGTATTGAGTAAATTCTTGTAATCGGAGGATCAACATTTTTTTCCCTTTGTTTGACAGGTTATGCCAGAACATAGCAATGCTGAAAGCTGAAATCTCTGAGCTTCTATTCCCAAGTGTTATTGTTAGTCTTGCAGGAAGGATAGGGACAGATATCAACTTACACAAATTAATTACATCACAGGTATCTCTTATATTTTCCATGTGAAATATCCTATATATATACCAGTAATGCTCCTTCTTTTTCCTGCTTGCATTGTTTCTTCTCTGTTATCTCTATTTGTTGAACCAAACCACTTCCGTTGGGTATTTTCCCTTTCCCATTTTGACTTCCGTCTATGACATAATTTAAAACATCGCAGAGAATTAGGTGTCACTTTTTGCTAAAGATTGTGATGGGTATTGGACAGGTGAAAGAGCATATCTTCATTGCTTCAAACAAGCTAACAAAATCAAAGCAGATAATGTTAAATATCCTGAATGAACTGCGGATGTGTTATGTCCTTGAAAGATCAACCTTTTCTGGAAAAACAAAGAGAGAAAAGGTCAAGGAAACTGTTTTAGTTCCAGCACCGTTACAATTGCATTACTTTTTCATCAAGTTCCTAAGAAAAATATTTCCTGCATAAGAAATAGGTGGGGAGTATATAAGGATATTATGCTATTTTTATTCTCTATATAGTGAAATCTGATATCATATGAGTTTTTATAAAGATCATCACAAGATATGAGAGATGACCTGAACAAACGTTTGTTCTTGCAGAATACTAAGCAATCTAGCTACAGTTCACGATCTTCCTCTACCGCTTCTAAAACTAGAGATGTGGAAACATCATCAAATGGAATGGCAGTGTCCATAACTGCAAATTGGGATAAGGTGTACTATTTATTATATAAGCTTCAGTTACTATATGTATTGTTATGAGGATGACAATTGCTGGTATGCGAATCGTTGATCCATGCAATATTTATGTGCCTGGAGTTACCTGAAATCTCCATCTAGAAGTATTTTTTGGCTTCCTGCTTACAACTATGATTAACTGCAAATGTGATAGGTTTCACTCCGTTAACTTTGTTGATTATGATCTGCGTATTTTGTGTTATGTCATATCAGAAGAATTTTTTTTCAGATGATCAGCATTGAGGTTTAATAATTGGATTTTATAGCAATCCATAGAAAACAAAGTTATCCCTGTCAGTTGTGCGCTACTTTTATGATTAACGCCATTTGGTATTGATAATTTAATTATTTTTTCTTGTTATATATTTATGTTCCGGGCACCTGTTGCATAATCAGTTACTCCTCTAGATTTTCTTGAATTTATAATTTCAAGCACGTGGTGCTATTCTTTACCTGTTGTTTCTTTTTGTTATCTTTCTAATACACTGTGACTTTTGTGATCAGGTTTATTGGCTTTCCATTGATTATCTTGTTGTTGCCAGATCAGCAGTAGTGAGTCATTGCCTTTCTCTTACGAAAGTAGACGCTCTAAAGTTGTTTGCAGTATATAACTCTTTTCGTTCTTCCCAGGTTTGTGGTGCATATTTGACCGCCTCCATGTATGTGGAGTATTGGTGTGAGGAGAAATTTGGCAGTCTAAGCCTCGGAGATCCTGACTTTTCCTATCATGATATGGTAATTTAGAAAGAATGCATGTCTATCGGGGATTATTGAACTAGATAATATTCCACTCAAACCCCTTCATGATTCCCATGTTTTAACCAACTAACTAATGGGCATTGTGGTTTTATGCTTATTGACTAATGGGTAACCATGAATAATCGTCATATATGAAATTTTCATGGGATGCATTTTTACAAAATTGCGAATTCTGTGGTCTCCTCAGAGAAAGTGGTTCATTTTCTGCTGCTTTCTAAGCTTTCCTTTTCCTTGTGGTTAACAGTTGCCGGATCATGTCGAAATACTTGTTTCTGCAATAACACGAATAAATGAGCCTGACAGCTTGTATGGGGTTATACATTCAAACAAGGTTCGTTTCTGATACTTAAAGTCTGCTCTATAGAGTATATATTGGATATCTGATCCACACTTTCATACTTTTGAAAATGGTGTGCTAGTCAGTATTTTCCTGAAAGTGGTATTATCTACCCTTTCGTTACCTACTGTAGGAATGGTTTGGAAAAACTGACACGATTCTGCTGATGATACTGGATGGGTGCCTAGTATCCAAATAGAGAATTAGCTAACCATTTTGCTGATCTCAAATGAACGTACAGGGTCCAAATATAAAATTATAGCTAAAAAACAGCTATGCTAACTAATGAATATACTTGTTATAATCAAATTAAACGTAAGATGTCAATACTTCCTTTGTTTATTGTTAACACTGAACAGTTAAGAACATTTATGCCTAGTACCAAGGATGTTCAGAGAAGAAATAGTCACCAACTCATATGCAGTACCTGTTGATCTTTTTCTGGTTTCATATGTGAATAACACTTCTTGTTCTGTTGTATGGATGTAATCTGAAAGTTGTCTGCTCAAATAACCACATTTGAGCACGAGGGAAACTGGACCAAAGCACTAGAGTATTATGACTTGCAAGCACGTTCGCAGAAAATGGTGGTATCTCGTAGCCTTTCTGAAAATCTAGAGGTGGAACAATTTCAGCCAACAAGTAGTGCACAAAATTCTCTTTTCAGTGAAGGGGAAATCCAGAGACAACCTTTCAAAGGGCTCATCAGGTCCTTACAGCAGACAGGCTGTGTACATGTTCTTGATCTGTATTGCCGGGGCTTGACATCTCGGGAAGGATGCTTTCAGTATGATCCAGAGTTTATCGAATTGCAGGTATACATCCTTATTTTTTCCCAATCTTCCAATACATGGAAGTTGCTGTCGAAACAAGGTTGTTTGGTTGATAAACAAATATTTCATGGGATAAAGAAACAATGTGATGAATCACAGATTGTAGAAAGTAGCCTGGCAGCAATATTTACGCAGATTCATACTCTAGTTGTAATTCTTAGGTGATAACTCAGCTGCAAATTGACTTCTTTCTTGCAGTATGAAGCTGCATGGCGTGCAGGAAAGTGGGATTTTTCTATACTTTATCCACAAACGCACTGCCCACCTCTGCAACATGCCAAGAACAATAATTATCATGAAAATCTGCACTGGTAACAATTTCTCCACTTATGTATCGATGGCACTATTCTTAAACTTTCAATACGTTTCTTGTTTGTATTTCTGAATTACACAAACTTTATTTGAAATCTTTTCAACCCTGACGTTTCCCCTGTTCCTAGAATTTTAATTAAAAGGGATGATATGTTGCAGATGATTTGTAGAATAGATATGTTGATGCTGCTCTTTCACATCCTAGTGTGAATGGTCACTTGGTCAGTTAGGATGAAGTTCTTTTTAGCTTTATTAAGTCCTCAATGTTACGCATGAGACACTAGCTTCCATTTTACGCCTATATCTTTTTAGATGTCTTTACATGTTTACTTCTCAGTTGTTTGAGAGCATTGCATGAAGGGGATTGCAATGGGTTTTATGGAAAACTGAAGGATGCTAAGAAGGTAGTTTATTATTTCAGTTTATCACTATTGGAAAGGAGACTACCCGCTTCTATTTGGTAAGAAAATTTGCTTTTTTCTCTTTCTCAGGAGCTTGTATTTTCCATTTCCCGTGCAAGTGAAGAAAGCACTGAGTTTATATACTCAACAGTAGTAAAACTTCAGGTATGCAATTTCATTTGACGTTAAAGCATAACATATTTTTCCATCGTACTTGTCATAGGAATGTGAAATTATAATTTCACTTTGTGAGCCCCATACTTCGTTTCTTGGTTAAGCTCATCTTGGTCTTGACTAACCAATTACTCTGCAAGAGCTGTCAAGTTTGATACATGGACATTTGACTTATCTTACGTGTCGAGAGCTTTAAAGAGTTGAGATTTTCTCTGTTGAAAACTGTACAGAAACTAAAGAATTCATCTATTAAGCAATCCCTAAATTAAACTTGAACTTTTGTGAGGAAATATGATGCAAGGTGCATGTTCATTTAAGATCCTAAGGAGTGTAGATAATTTAAAGATTTCAGGCCTCTTTGATAAAAAATGGCTTTAACTTTTCCTATGGGATCATTTTATTGGTTTTTGATGTTTTATCATGTCCAGATTCTTTATCATCTTGGACTAGTTTGGGATCTTCGCTGGACGACAACTTCACATCAAAGTGTAGATGCAGTCAACAAAATGGCATGCACAGACCCTGTGACTCCAACAATGGACCAGGTATTTTTCCTCGTAACTTCTTTTTCTCTAAAGATTGTTCGTTTGCTTCTAGTGAATTATTTAAAGCTTCGAGAGTTTACGTTAGTAGTAGCAAGTCCAACACTAGGGGTTTTTTTTTGGTCAAATCCAACACTAGGATTATTTAGAATTTTTCATGTACAGTTAAATTTTAATATTGGAAACAAGGTAGCTGTGCACAACTGCACATATGTTTCTAAGCAAACTACCTAGAAGCTAAGCAAGATAATCATGTTTCCTGAGGCCATTTTAAATTATGAACTACAGTTGTCTTGGCTGAATAAGGATTGGAGCTCTATTATAGCGCAAACTCAGTTGCACATGAGTTTGTTGGAGCCATTTATCGCATTTCGGCGAGTTCTACTCCAGATCTTGGGGCGTGAGGAATGTACCATGCAACATCTCTTGCAGTCTGCTTCGTTACATCGCAAGGTATGTGGAATATGAAAAGCTACCAGTAACTTGTAGTAAAACGCAATAGACAACATTATCTTGTTGTTTTCAGGGAGCAAGGTTTTCTCATGCAGCCGCGTCTCTGCATGAGTTCAAATTTCTCTGTGCAAGAAGTGATGGAAAACAACATGTTCCAGATTGGCTTGGAAGGGTACATTTGTTACCAACCTTGCATCTTTTGCGGAATTTCAATATTGAGACTTTTTCCTTATCAACAATTTCTGAGAGTGAGACAAGACTTGCAACTGAACAAAATTCTGATTGTGACCTCCTCTCAACATATAGCTGTGATATAATACTTCTTTTAGACATCTACTAGTTACTTTGCCTCTTGGTTTAGAACATGGTAATGTATTTGGGTATCAACTATATATATGCGTTCCAGTAACTTTTTTGTTTTTTTAGCTGGAAGAGGCTAAGCTATTACATGCCCAAGGACGGCATGAAGTTG
The DNA here is from genome assembly GCA_900406275.1 of Anastatica hierochuntica. Lineage (NCBI taxonomy): Eukaryota > Viridiplantae > Streptophyta > Magnoliopsida > Brassicales > Brassicaceae > Anastatica > Anastatica hierochuntica. The sequence goes on from OVAN01000337.1 coordinate 34,578, forward strand.
CCATCAGTCTGGCACGCTACATCTTACAAAATTATCAATTAGAAGAAGAGGCTTCAGATATATATCGTGTGATTGGAAAGTGGCTAGCGGAAACCAGATCTAGCAAGTAAATAATTTTTACATTTTAGTTTTGGTTGTAAGTATTTTCCATCGATGAATTTTATAAACATTTATGAAATCTGAACTCAGTTCTCTTTTTCTTTTTCTCTTGGATATAGTTCTACAACAATTTTAGAGAAGTATCTCAAGCCTGCAGTTTCGCTTGCCAAAAAACAAAGTTCCAATAGCTGCAAGAGGTTAGTAGAAAGACAGAGCCAAACTTGGTTCCATCTAGCTCATTATGCAGATGCTCTATTTAAGAGTTATGAGGAGAGGCTCTCCTCCAGTGAATGGCAAGCTGCAATGCGGCTACGAAAACACAAGGTATCCATCTTCTGTTCCTCAAATTTCACCTTTTCACATTTTCTTTTTCGGTATCTTTTTGTGTAGAAAATGCCTATATTTTATCTTTCAACATGAGCACAAATAAATGAAAAACAAATAAGCACAAATAAATGTATAATCCAATTGTTTGCTGTAATCAGTTCTAAACAGTTTCAACACCAAAGTTTGTTCTTCTGTTGTGGGGGGGACTAACTAGTGTGCTAAACTTTTCAGACGAAAGAGTTGGAGGTGCTTATTAAACGGTTTAAGAGTTCAAAGAAGGCAAGTAGCTGCATACCTCCGTTTGTTCGGTGTCTGAGCATACCTGACAAGTATCTCATTTTATTTCACATTTGGTATCTTGTACTAGGGTGAACAATCTGACTATTCATTGAAGATTCAAGAACTGCAGAAGCAACTAACAATGGACAAAGAAGAGGCAGAAAAACTGCAGGTGTTCTTTATTCCTCCCAAAAATCTGGCTGCGGTGGAAAAGTAGTAATGTTTTTTGCTAGATAGGTGATATTTACTGATACATTATTTCTTTTCTCCTCTACTGCATAGGTTGACAGGGATAACTTTCTGAAACTTGCGTTGGAGGGGTATAAACGTTGTCTGGAGATTGGTGACAAGTATGATGTCCGAGTGGTATGTTTTCCAAGCATTTCAGGGAGGTTGCATATAGTGAAAGATGTGAACTAGTGTCTAGATTTTATCCTTTATGACGGGAGTGGTTGTTATTGTTAGGTTACAACATTTAGCGAATCCGCAATTTTTTTGCTACTGTGATTTCTTCATTCTACAGCTAATCAGAGTTGACTTTTTTGGTCGTCTCTGGTGGTCCAACATGTCTTCTCTTTTCTTATTTGGGTTTATGGTATAGCTGCTTGCCGTCAATTCTCAGTTTGTTTGTGTCTGCATAGTCATCGCTGATATCAACTTTCCTTTGTTTTAAGGATATGTGTCGCAATACACGTGATTATGGCTCCACATAGATTAGATTTAGTTCCATGTGGAACAATAGATCTCTAGTTCAGTGCTTACTAGGAAATGTCGACTTGTACAAATAGGTGTAAGGTTTTAGACTTGTGGACACCTTTCAGCATGGGGTGACCTTCAATGCATATACACGTTTGTGCTTGTGATTCATGTTCAATTTTTTCTAACATATAATCCAAGAAAGATATTCAGTGTTTTCTCTGGCCTTACAAAGAAAGATAGTTGAGAGATTTAACAGAAGTGTGGTGTATTCACATTGTTGAGATGGAAAAAGAGTTGTTGGAACTAATTTTTTCGTTCTACAGGTCTTTCGACAAGTATCTATGTGGTTTAATCTCGCCTCCCAGAAAAATGTTATTGATAACATGTTGAGCACCGTTAACGAGGTACTTGTCTAGTTTTGTCAGATTTTATCTGTTATAGAGAAGGAAGTCTTTGGTAATCTTGTTTAATTAACAAATTCTTATCCCGAAATGTTCTTGCAGGTTCAGTCTTACAAATTTGTTCCACTTGTTTATCAAATTGCTTCAAGGTTGGGAAATTCTAGAGATGAATCAGGGTCCAACAGCTTTCAGGTGGAATGCATTTTAACTTGGTTTTCATAGAAACTTGAGACCATAATGCTTCTAGCTAATCTCTATGATTTACCACTTGCAGTCTGCTTTGGTTACACTTCTCAGAAAGATGGCCATTGATCATCCATATCATACTATCTTTCAGGTTTTGAAACATGTTATCCGTCTTCTATATTCTTCATGTTTCGTTTTTCCTGTTCGGTTAACTAGCGTAGGATGTGTTAGTACACACGGTTAAACTTGAATATCCTGTGACATCTTGAATCTGTTCAAACGAGGTGAACAGTAAAGTCCGTTGTGTTGTGTAGACTTTACATTATTCTCAAGTGACTCTCTGTCTCTCTCTCACACAGTAACATTTCTAAATGCTGGATGTATTTTTCGTATTCTTCTTTTGATTTTGGTTTTAGCTTCTCGCTTTGGCAAATGGTGACCGAATAAAAGATAACCAACGCAGTAGAAATTCTTTCGTGGTTGATATCGACAAAAAGCTTGCCGCAGAGCATCTCTTGCAGGATGTATCACGTTATCATGGGCCTATGATTAGACAAGTAAACCTTATTTTCATCTAGTCTTATGCATGTTTCCTGGTTACTTATCAGCAAATCCTTTCTTTCTTTTTTTTAAAAACTTTTAAGATGGAACAACTGGTAGATATCTACATCAAGCTTGCAGAACTTGAAACGAGGAGAGAGGTCTGATAATTATTTGAGATTAGAGGAAGTATTTAGTTATGCTGTTTGCTAAACCCAAATAACATTTGTGGAACTCTTTCCTTTGCAGGATACCAACAAAAGGGTAGCACTACCACGAGAAATTCGTAGTGTGAAACAATTGGAACTTGTAAGCCACCATGTTTTGATTTTTCATTTGATTTCTTGCCTACCTTGGCGTACTTATTAGCTTGTAGGATACCATGTTACTGCTCCATGTATGAAACTTCAACTTCAAAATTTGACATTAAAGTAGGAAATTTGTTGGAAATGAAGAAATCTTGTGCGAGTCATCATGATAGGCTACCCCTATATATATACAGCTATAGATGTTTCAGTGGTTGTTTAGCAAATGTTTTGCTACGTTTTGGTCTGATCCTATTTTTTCATTTGTTTCTCATTCGAGTCTGAAAGAGTTGAGGCGATATATTTTCTCCTTGTGTATTTACTTGTAAGAGATGTTTTGTTGCATGAGCTTGCAAGATTTTTCTCCGTTTCCTTCTTGGTTTGAATCCCCAAAGAAAGCAATTAAACTATTGGATAGAAAGAATTGAGAAGAAAACCCTTCAAATTTTGTTCCAGCGATTCTTCTTTTTAATGAAACAGCTCATCTTTTCCTCTAGGCTTCTAATGTATCTGTTAACTTGTATTATATTTTGCTTTTGTTTGAGTTTAGGTACCTGTAGTGACTGCTACAATTCCTGTCGATCGTAGCTGCCAGTACAATGAAGGGTCCTTCCCTTTTTTCAGTGGTTTATCAGATTCTGTTATGTACGTACCTGTTCAATCAATATAATAAGTTCCTTTGACAGTTCTAGTTTAAAAGAGTATCTTATCTGAAACCACGTCATCTGGATATGTAGAGTGATGAATGGTATAAATGCTCCAAAAGTAGTTGAATGCTTTGGTTCTGATGGCCGAAAATATAAGCAACTTGCAAAATCTGGCAATGATGATCTCAGACAAGATGCTGTAAGAGTTTCAGAAAACTTTATATCTGATTATGTTACCTGCAATGTCTGTAATGTGGGACTGTTCCCCTCTATCGGCAGAAAATTGAAAGTATGCTGACCTAGCTGAGCATAACATATACAATTGTCTAGTTACGCCAAGCGTGTGTCCCGCTTTCTTTCAGGTTATGGAACAATTTTTTGGGCTCGTCAATACCTTTCTACACAATAACCGGGATACATGGAAAAGAAGGTTAGCTGTACGCACATACAAGGTATGTATTTTATCTATTTACAAGAGATTGTCCGTTTTTTTCGAGAAAAATTGAGCCATTCAATCAAATATATGTGTATAAATATCTCAGGTTATTCCTTTTACTCCAAGTGCTGGTGTTCTCGAGTGGGTTGATGGCACAATTCCGCTTGGAGATTATCTTATAGGAAGGTTGGTCTAGTAAAATATTATTTACAGTTTCATGGTATAGCAATCACTTTCCAAGTCGTGACAGTTTGACCTAGCATATCAAATCACAGCTCAAGGAGTGAGGGTGCTCATGGTCGCTATGGCTTCGGAAACTGGAAATATCCTAAATGCCGAGAACATATGTCGAATGTAAGCCATTTTTATTCTCAGATCTTCTTGGTTGGCCATCATTTTCATCTGTGGCAACTGGTGGCTTTGTAGGCAAAGGACAAGCGCAAAGCCTTCGTGGATGTCTGCACAAACTTCAGGTTTCGTTCTTTGTGGAATGTTACTTTATTTCGTAAGTACATTGATACCTGATAGATCCTTACTCTTTGCAGGCCTGTAATGCATTACTTTTTCCTTGAAAAGTTCCTGCAGCCTGCTGACTGGTTCGTGAAGAGGCTTGCATATACGCGTAGTGTTGCGGCTAGTTCAATGGTAAGTTAATCTACATTTGATGATATTTATTCTTTCTGTTAATAGTGGATGGGAATTTCAGTTCCTACTTAGTTTAGAATAAAAAAACTGAAAGAGTCATTCATACTCTGCTGAATGGCATAAAAATACAAATGCATTTACGAAGCTTTTAACCTTAGTTGAATGTAAGTAATTCTTTAATGCCCATAAATTTGTAAGCAAAAGAGAGCTGCCACATAAATGTGTGATCTCAACTGTCTTGTAAAGATGGGTGTTGGATCCTATTCACCTCTTCGTTTTATTTATGGATATCCAATAGGAAATGGTGGTATACTTAATTTGGACATCTGGTTATTTATTTTTCCTTCTGATTCATAAACTATTTAACAATTGGCATTTTTTTTTGCTATCAGGTCGGGTACATCGTTGGTCTTGGGGACCGTCATGCCATGAATATTTTAATTGATCAAGCGACAGCAGAAGTTGTCCACATAGATCTCGGAGTTGCTTTTGAACAAGGATTAATGCTCAAGACTCCTGAACGGGTAAGTCCCCTTCGTTCTTCTCTCTTTAATAATCCGACTGGTATTCCTGTGAATATATAATCTTTTTGCACGGTTCTCATGTATCCCCTTGTTTCCTGATTTGACAGGTTCCTTTCAGGCTGACAAGAGACATAATTGATGGAATGGGTATCACAGGAGTGGAAGGCGTCTTCAGGAGATGTTGTGAAGAGACCCTTTCTGTGATGCGGACAAATAAAGAAGCGCTGCTTACAATTGTTGAAGTAAACCATATCTGAAAGTTTATTCGAATACTTTAAATTATGTGTTTTGGCGAAAAAAAGTTATATGTTTCGATTGCTTAACCAAGGTCACCTGTTTTGCAGGTTTTTATACATGATCCTCTGTACAAGTGGGCATTGTCCCCCTTAAAGGCTTTGCAAAGACAGAAGGTACCTCATGCCTTTATAGTTTCATGTAGATGCCATTTTGATCAGATATTGTGCATTCATAAAAAATCATTTGGTGCACCACTTCATTGTCTTGTCGTATCAACTTTAGGATATTTTTCATCCGTTTGAAGATGTTGTCGTTTCTCACCGAAAAGGTTTTCTGATCCAGGAAACTGAAGATTATGATGGGATGAACTTGGAAGGATTACAAGAGGATTTTGAGGGAAACAAGGATGCTGCACGTGCCTTGATGCGTGTAAAGCAAAAACTGGATGGCTATGAGGGTGGTGAGATGAGAAGCATACATGGCCAGGTAACTTGTTGACATTTCTATAATCAATAAATACTGCAGAAGCGTACTTGTTCATACAAGTTTGTGTTTGTAGGTACAACAACTAATACAAGATGCAATCGATACAGATCGGTTATCTCATATGTTCCCTGGTTGGGGAGCCTGGATGTAATACAACCTACCTCGACATTAGGTCTGTAGATATGAGAGATCTTTATGTAAAGCTCCAATTACTCTAATTTTGTCTAACTCTTGAGGAGAGTGAACATTCGTTTTTCTTTTTAGGGTGGTGAGAGGCGAATGTTTGTGTTATAAGAACTTGATGTGAATATGGAATTGTTACAGCATTTTCATTTTCGTCTCGTATTTAACAAATCGGATTCCCACAGACCATGGACTAGAATCACTTGAACATCTGTTTGATTTCACTGAAACCAATGAATCCTGAAACGTAGCTGCTGGAATAAGCTGTCCGCATGATGGGTAGGCAACACGGCTAACCAACAATTAAATAGCTAGATTTCGACCAGTAAGACTCGGCGGATTGACTTGCCTAAGCAGCAAATACAAAGCTAGCTTTAGGTTATCGTGGGGTTGGCGCGGTTGTGGTCTATGCTCTCTTCTTCTGCTGATATGAGCTGGTGTGGTATAGAGATCTGATTTCTCTGTTGGAGGTTGATGTTCGTATTGATAATGAGCCTTAGTTTATTTAGTTTATCTCCCAGCCCAAAGTCAGAAGACATTATAAAGTCTAATATGTTACATATGTCGTTTCCTTGTTGCAAAAGGAAAGAGGCAAAGTCTAATGCAAATTGAAAATCAATAAGGCTATTAAATGATGATCAATCAAGGCATACAACTAATTCGAAAAAAGGACGTACAAACGAAGAAAGAGAGAGAGACGAGAGAATCACTTAAAGAGAAGTCCAAATCCTCTTTTGTGTGAGTTAAGATTATAGTGTTCTTCTTTTGCTTGTTATGTTCATTGTACCTGAAACACAAAAGAAAGTCATTATAACGTTTTCATAGATTGATAGTGAAGTTAGTTGTGGGAGATGATTCCCACCCGAGAGGTACCTTAAGTGGAAACTCGATGATCAATTCATGTGTGTCTCTTAAAGTTTTCGAATCATCTCAAAATCACTAAGTTAAAGCACTCAAGTTAGCCTAAAAATCCTAACAAGTGGAATCAGAACAATCTAGATTGGATAATGAGTGCTAGTGACACGATGACAACTACAAGGATCAAAATAGACAGATTTGATGGTACATGAGATTTCTCCTCGTGAAAGGTTCGAATGCTTGCTCACTTTGGAGTTTTAGGATTGAAAGAGATCCTACCATATGAGACATTGTTGAAAGGACAATCTACTGCCAAAGAAGAGTTAGAAGCAGACAAGAAGAATCCACAAAAGGGATTAGCATGACTTGCAGAATTCGGTCCGGTAATTGATTCAGTGAAACTCAAAAAGTCATAAAAGATGAAAGAGTTGATAATCATTAAAGTGGAGAACAAAGTTCTAAGGAAGATCAAGCACTGTGAAACAAAAGCACCTATGCGGTATATATTGGATAAATTATACACAGAGACGTCTTTGCCTAATAAAATCTACACACAACACAAGTTCTCTACTTTTAAGATGAGTGACTCTAAAAGTATAGATGAGAATGTTGATGTCTTTCTCAAGCTAGTTGCAAACTTAAACAACTTAGGTGTTGATGTGTCAGAGAAGGTTCAAGCTATCTTGCTGTTAAATTTATTATCTCCTAGATATGATCAACTTAAAGAGACTCTCAAGTATGGAAGAGATACTATATGCCTCAACGAAGTTATTATATCAGCCATATCTAAAGAAAGAGAGATGGTTGAAAGTTGAAATCTCTCAAGATCACAGGGAGAAGGGTTATATGTTGAGGCTAGAAGCATATCAAATGAAAGAGGTGATAATGGGAATATAAAGCAATGGATAGGAAAGTCTATGAAACGTGGCAGTTCGAAATCGAGACAAAGGAATCATAAACAAAGGTTGTTTTATTTGTGGAGAAGCAGGTCACTGGAAAAAGGATTGTCTTGAAAGAAAGAGAAACGAAAATTCTGCTAAGATAGCGTTTGTACCAAGGCAACCTTTAGTGTTAACAGTTAGTACTCAAGACACAAGCAAAGAGTGAGTTATGGTGTCTGCTTGTACATACCATAGTACACCAGACAAGGGAGTCTTGTTTAACTTTAAGGAGCTCAATGGTGGTAGTGTTCTAATAGTTGATAAGACTCGAGCTAACATTAAAGGAATTAGGAAAATCAAAATTCAAAATCCAGATTACTCTGAAGTGATACTCACATATGTAAGATACATTTTGGAGGTGAGTAGAAATCTGATTTCCTATGATATGTTAGAGAGATCAGGTTGCATGTATAAAGGACGTGACTTCATAGTGCAGTTTTACAAGGATAATAAAAGGGTAATATCAAGAAAATATAACAAAGGACTTTATTATCTACAGGGCACAATTGTTAAAAGTGAATTAAATGTTTCTAAAGTTGAGAAAGAACCTAGAAGGAAGAAGCCTAAGATAGTATTTTTTAGTGAGAATTAATTTAGGATCCTAGTCCATATGGTTTTAAGACAAAAATATCATTAGCTCAAGGTGGAGACTTTTTTCACATGAATCTGAAAATTCAGAAGAAATTGAGTATGAAGGAAGCAATGAAGATTCTGAGACAGAATGTTTCTCGGGTGATTATGTGTCTGCGACAGATGGTAATATGGCAGCTTATGCTATGATTAATAAAGAAATGCTTGATAAAGATGAACCTAGGAATAAGGAAGATGGTAGGAAAATCTTACAACAAATTCCTAAAAAGTTGAACCAGAGCGTGATGGATTCCAGGAAAATTCAGAATTTTGCATTGAAGTTTTCTCAAAGTCAGATGACAACAATTTTGAGTTTTGTGTTCAATCTAGATGAAGCAGATCTTAAGACACTTATCACAAAGTTGAAGAAGAAGAACCTGATACGGAGCTCCAACTTTGCTGTGAGCTACTCCATCTCCATTAATTGGAGAAGTAGCTACAGGTAACTCCAAGGATTGATGCTTGATCTCGCATAACAGAAATAATAAAGTTAGAGTTAGTTACTGTTTAAGTGTTGGAGATCGAAAGTCATCAAAAGATTGTCATAAGAAAATGTGATGGAGTTACATGTACAGTTTTGGAATCGTGAAGAAATTCGTCGGTTCCAGGTAGAGTATCGATTATAAGAACATCAGAGGAGGCAGAATGGTTGCTAGAGAAGCTGACAGAAAAGCAAAGGAAACCAAGTTAGAGTTTCAGTCTCTGGAAATTGGAAGAGAAAAGTTAAAGAAAAGAGATGCAAGCTAAAAGGGTTACATGTGTCAACTGGTACAGTGGGAGAGCATAAGTTGCTAACCGGAGAAGCTGCGGGAAAAATAAATACAAGTCATGAGTTCAGTCTCAAAAATATCAAAAGATAAGGAGACAAAGAAGATGATTCCGGATAAAGAGTTACCTCGAACCACCAGAGAAGCTGAGACGATGATTCAAAGTATAAAACTTGAAGTCATCGAAGTTGTACAAGAGCAATAGTCATCGTTCGTTGAAGAAGCTGCAGGAGAATCAAAAAATCAGTAAAAGTTCAATAGCCTCTAAAGAAAATCAGAATAACACAAGTAGTGAATGAGATTAACTATATTCTATAGATTACCTAAGACATCTAGGCAACTGAAGAACAATAAGAGTTCATTGAATAATCTTCAAATACAAAGACAAAATCTATTAAGATTTTGTAGAAGTAATCAGAAAAGAATAAATCTCAATGTCATCTCAACAGAGAAGTTAGTGCTTGGAAAATAAAGTTTCACTCCTAAGATTTTCAGGATAAAGAATGGGGAAAGATTGAGAGTACATGTGCTTGCAAGAAGTCACGACGACCAAGAGGTCACCGGAGATACTGGTAGAAGATGAATCAATGGCCATGATTCACAGAGGACATCAGGATTGCTGAAATACCTTGTCAAAACTCAAGGAATAGAAGCTATGAAGCTTCAAAGGAGATTGGCTGCACATCGGGCTCTGGAAAAGCCTACTCTGACTACTTGTGTCAGGGATTTGGACTGTAGTGCTTTGTCCTGTAGCTCAGGCTGGTATGTCTAGTGCTGATGTCATCTTTCTTGAGCGTGGACTTCCTTCTCGGGCTGGGGCCCAGTTTTCTTGACGAGCCTTTTTGGGCTTTACTTGGGCCTGGAAATAATGTTATTTTGGGGGATAATCTTGGAAATGGACATGGTATTGAGTGAGTGTCACGCTCACCTCCAACATTAGTCCCCCTCTCAGTCCGTTGTCGAATCGGGGTATAAGACAAGCGGACTCCAGAGTAGACCGGTGAGAAGGGTGCGGGCTGCGAAATGTTGTTTGATGCATTTCCAAGATATGTCCTCAAATATTCTCGTGCTCGTGCTAGCATGCCACATGGCAGTAATTATTCTCGGACTTTCGGAGGTGCTTCTGGATTAAATGACTATTCTCTTTATATCGCGCTGATGATGACAACACGACTTAGCGAGAAGGACCTGACTTGTTTGTATTACGTTTCTTTGCATCGGGCTGACTATGTCAACATGAAATAGTGGGAAGGACTCGACTTGTTTGTCTTATGTCTCTTTCCATCGGGCTGACGATGTCAGCACGACGTAACGGGAAGTACCCGACTTATTGTGTTATTTCTCTTTACATCGGATTAACGATGTCACCACAACGTAGCGGGAAGGACCTGACTTAACTGCATCTTTTTTATTTACATCGGGATGATGATATCAGCACGACATAGCGAGTTGGATACGACTTTTTTTCTTGCATTTACATCTTGCTTGTTCTGTAAGCACGACATAGCGGGCTGGACCCAGCTTATTTTTCTTGCGTCTACATCGTGCTTGTTCTGTCAGCACACGACATAGCGGGCTGGACGCGGCTTGTTTTTCTTGCATTTACATCATGCTTGTTCTGTCAGCACGACATAGCGGGCTGGACCAGGCTTGCTGCTTCTTGTGTTTACATCGTGCTTATTTTATCAGCACGACATAGCAGAGAGGACCCGATTTAATAGTGTGGTTTCAATTGGGCCACTACGAGGAACGGCGCGACTGTTCCTCGCAAAAGGTTGTGGGTGATCAGTCCACTACACTCATGGGGAATGCGAGTTGCAAAATAGACAGGCTTAAATGTGGAATTAGATCGGGACACGATAACTCTCTGTGGCAAGTTGAAATATTGTTCCTTCGGATATGTTCAGGCTTGTTCTTTCGTGAAAAGAGAAGTTTTCCTTCTTTTTTTTAAAAAATAAGCAGCTGCACCCTGTGAAGGGTTGCCAACGTACCCCGATGGGGATCAAGCCAGTCGTATTTCGATTCTCGGCCTCTGTCTCTTTTGGAAGTCTCGTACTCTGGTCTTTTTGGGGTAGTGCTCGTTCTGCAGCACGCCATTTCGTTTTTGGTCTCCGCATTGTTCAGTCTCGTTGTCCTGTCTACGATATGTTACTCGTCGTGATCCGATACCTCAATCTTGCCTGCCTCGTACTTGATGAGCAGGATATCTTTGAGGTGTCTGCATCAGTAGGTTGCGTGACCAATGCGTCAATGGTAGTCACAGTATTTTCTGTGGCCTACGTCTATTATCATCTGCTGCTTTTGCTAGGCGGGTTGTTGCTGTATTCTCTAGCTGCTTCCTATATGATGATTCATTGCTGGTTTTTGCTTTTTCTCTTTGTGATCTGATTTGAAGTGCTAGGATGGTTCATGTTACTCTTCAGTGGCTTTCTCCTTTTCCTTCGTCGTGGTCGATTTGGCATATTTCTTGGCCATAACGAGCTTTTCTTCCTCCATTTCGATAAAAAAGTAGTCCGATGAAACACGTCCTCCAAGGTTTGAGACTTGTTTATTTTGAGATCATCACGGAAGGGTGATTCATACCAGAGTGCATTGCATAGGGCGGGTAGTGCAACTTTGCTTTTTATCATGATGCGGGATGCGACGTCTTTGAATCGGGCTATGAAATCTTGGAGACTCTCCTTTATTCCTTGATTCGTTGCCCAAAGGTCGGACGTGGAGTGTCCTTGCTGGATGAACATGGAGTAGTGCTTCAGAAAGACTGTGGAAAGTTGGTGGAAGTTGTCGATAGAGTTTGCAGCCAGACGGCATAACCATCTCTAGGCAGCTCCCTCCAGACTTTCTGCGAACACCTGGCAGTATCCCGCATTCCTTTCTTCTTGGGTAAACTGGGCTCGGGCTATGGCTATGTTAAATGTGGTCAAGTGCTGGGTGGGGTTTGCTGTTCTGCCATACTTCGGTATGCGGACTTTTCCAGGATGTGGTATACTATAACGGGTGATTCGGCTCGTGAGTGGTACGTTCTGGGACTCTCGTAGTACTCGGTCTATCTTAGGAGCGACAATGATGGCTTGATGAATGCGAGAGTTGATATCCTGCAGACATTTTTTCATGGACTCGAGCTCTTGGTCTTTCTCACTCTGCGGCCTCGGGAAGAGAGGGAGTGTTGGCGGAACTTATTGACGGGGAGCGTAGGGGTTTGTCAAGTTGTACTGGTCGTTGACACGATCTGCGGGCTTTTCGTCAGCCCGAGGTGGTAAGTCATCGATCTGGGTGGTTTGTTTCAGAAGGGATGTATTGTCTCCAAACAGGTTGTCCTGGATGTTGGAGAGGTATTCGTCCGTTGGTTCCCTCGGTGCGATTGTGCTGTGTACTCAGGCTTCACCCTGGTTATAGAAGGCAAGTGAGTTTGAGAGTGCTTCGAATCTAGAGTCGGTGGTCTGCACGAGTGTTTTAACTTTTTGGACTAGGGCTGCCAAAATGGATGTTACGTCTGGCTGAGGTGGAGGAGTCAAACTGATGATGGGCATTGCATGCACCTTTAAGTTGGCAATCTCCATAATTATGGTCTATGGAGTGCGAAAGTACTCGCTTAGTCCACGCCCACCTCCAACATTAGTCCCCCCCTCTCAGTCCGTTGACGAATCGGACTGTAAGACAAGCAGACTCCAGAGCAGACCAGTGGGAAGTGTGCGAGCTGCGAAATGTTGTTTGGCGCATTTCCAAGATAAGTCCTCAAATATTCTCGTGCTCGTGTTGGCATGCCACATGGCTTTATTTAGTCTCGGACTTTCGGAGGCACTTCTGGATTAAATGACTATTCTCTTATATCGGGCTGATGATGACAACACGACTTAGCGGGAAGGACCCGACTTGTTTGTATTATGTTTCTTTACATCGGGCTGACTATGTCAGCATGAAATAGCGGGAAGGACTCAGCTTGTTTGTATTACGTCTCTTTACATTGGGCTGACGATGTCAGCATGACGTAACAGGAAGTACCCGACTTATTGTGTTATTTATCTTTACATCGCGCTAACAATGTCACTACGACGTAGCGGGAAGGACCCTACTTAACTGCATATTTTCTATTTACATCGGGCTATTTATATCAGCACGACATAGTGGGCTAGATCCGGCTTGTTTTTCTTGCGTTTAAATCCTGCTTGTTCTGTCAGCAAGACATAGCAGGCTGGATCCGACTTGTTTTTCTTGCGTTTACATCGTGCTTTTTCCGTCAGCTCGAGGTGGTAAATAATCGATCTGGGTGGTTTGTTTTGGAAGGGGTGTGTTATCTCCAAACAAGTTGTGCTGGATGTTGGAGAGGTATTCGTTGGCTGGTTCCCTCGGTGCGACTGTGTTATATACTTGGGCTCCACCCTGGTTGTAGTAGGCAAGTGAGCTCGAGAGTTTTTTGAATCTGGAGTCGGTGGTCTGCACAAGTGTGTTAACTTTTTGGACTAGGGCTGCCAAAATGGATGTTACGTTTGGCTGAGGTGGAGGAGTCATCACGATGATGGCTGTTGGTAATCTCCATATTTCTGGGCTCCAGAGTTCGAAAGTCTGCGCTTAGCGAGGGCTGCATGCCGAGGCCATAATCTTTGTTGTGGTGCTGGGATGGGAGCTGGCGACCTCCATAATTCTGGACTCTGAAGTTTGAAGGCTCGTGCTTTATGAGGGCTGGGAGCCCGAGGTCGTAACCTTCATTGTGGTGTTGGGAGCATGTGGTGCGTTGGATGGCATCGAGTTGTTAGCCAGTGGCAGGGCAGTGGTTCTTGTCTGAGGGTTTTGAGCTTGGCTTGGAAGAGGCGGATGGCTCGGGTTGGGTCTTAGAACTCTAGGTTGGTTGTGATGCAATGTTGGGGTTTCTCCGGGAGTGGTCAGCCCTCCTCGTAACTTGCTCTATCTTTGAAGAAAGGTAGCCTGACAAAGTTGATTGTCCTGTATTTTCTGTGTATGGCTTGGTCAACTTGGCCGCACATCAGACTCCGGAAAAGTCTACTCTGACATAGGGCCGCTTATGCAGACTACTACTTGTGTCAGGGGTTTTGACTGTAGTGCTTTGTCCTGTAGCTCAGGCTGGTGTGTCTAGTGCTGATGTCATCCTTATTGAGCGTGGACTTCCTTCTCGGGATGGGGCCCAATTTTCTTGACGAACTTTTTTGGGCTTTACTTGGACCTGAAAATAATGTAACTTTAGGAGATAATCTTGGAAATGGGCAAGGTATTTAGTGGGTGTCAAGCCCACCTACAACATCGGCGTTGATTGTAGGATTCATCACGGGAAAGAGATCGGTTCTCTGAACTTCAAATTGGGGGATGAAGGTGGATTCGAACTACCAGTGAACCACGACAACAAAGAAAAGAAGAGTTGTCGGGATTTGCTATCAATTGAAGAGGGGATTAGGGGTTGGTCTATGGTAATGTCTCGTGATCAAGAAGGATCAAGAGAGACAAAGAAAAATAAAAAAAATAAATTGAGCCCAAGGTAGAGATTATTGATAATGGGCCTTAGTTTATTTAGTTTATCTCTCAGCCCAAAGTCAGAAGACAATATAAAGTCCTATATATTACATATGTCGGTTGTTTGTTGCAAAAGAAAAAAGGCAAAGTCTAATGCAAATTGGAAATCAGTAAGGCTATAAAAGGAGGATCAATCAAGGCATACAACTAATCTGAAAAAGGACATACAAAAGCAGAAAGAGAGAGACGAGAGAATCACTTCAAGAGAAGTCCAATCCTCTTTGGTGTGAGTTAAGATTCTAGTGTTGTTCTTTTGTTTGTTTTGTTCATTGTACCTAAAACACAAAACAAACGTCGTTCGAACGTTTTCATAGATTTATAGTGAAGTTAGTTGTGGGAGACGATTCCGACCAAAGAGGTACCTTAAGTGAGAACTCAGTGAAAAATTCGTTTGTGTCTCATAAAGTTTTCGAATCATCTCAAAATCACTAAGTTAAAGCACTCAAGTTAGCTTAAAATCCTAATAGTTCGTAAAACAAGATCTTTAAGCTCACTTTTTGAGATTATCAAAGGAAGAACCAATAACCTTAGACACTCCCTGAAAAGTTGCAGATGAATTTGTTGGAGCAAAACGTTATATAAGATATTCATAATGCCAGCAGCGAGTCTTAAATGTTGTTTTGTCAATGTCTTCTTTACCCATTTTGACTTAATGGTGATATGTCGTTAGATCAATCTTAGAGTAAATATGTTGATTCTCTATCCAATATAGGATTGATATTGAGAATATTGAAGGATCCTAAGTGCGCCTACTGAGAATATCGAAGGAAGAATGAATTCTCAAGCTCAATGAAGCCAATGGTTACAAAGACATGACGAAGAAGAAAGTTTGGGAAAATTTTCTGAGTGAATGAAGTTGAATTATGATGAAGTGTTTGTTAGAAGTCCAGTTGTGTCACGTGTCGTTGAATTATGACAATTTTCTTTTCCTCTTCACTCGTCTTTGCCATGTGTCGCCATCTTATTGGAGCTTCCGTTTGCTATTCTAGATTAAGATAATTTTGTCGTTAGTTGGTTTGGTTGTGCTCCTTGGTCCAGTTGACGAGCGTGAGCACTTTACGAAGTGACATCATTGTTAAGTCTTTTCTATAAATGTAGGTTAGATTATTGTTCTTGGTGGTGTTACATTTTTGAAAAGTTTTTGATGCGATACAAATTAAATCCTGAAAACAATTCATTGTCATAAAATCATGGATAATTATGCTAAATAACCGTCCACTAACCCTAAAAAAAATTTCCTCTTGTGAAAGAAATGACGTGTAGGAGTGGAAATGAATCCACATTCTGTCATGTCTCTTTATTATAAATAGGAAGAATTGTCTAAAGCTTTCCCTAGATAAAGATGTATAACACATCAATAACATTTAAAATCGTAAACGTTTGCTCTCAATTATTCTCATCTCTCATCTGTTCTATTTTATCAGTATTCCAAAATTTCACGAGTATAAATTTTCTTCTTTAATTACATTTATCTATATGATAAAATGATAGTAATATTATAACACGTTATCAGCTTAATCATTCTACCATAAGGTTATACCTAAATAAATGTACTTAATTTATCAGAGTGCGGATCTGCTATCCCACATTAATTTGTTATTTTAAAATGGTTGTTTTATAAACCATTTCGGATGGTTGTACCGCCTTAGTTATTTTCATTGTTTTTATGATGGATAATTATGTCACCATACTTTAGTTATCCCCAATTTTATGGATGACTTTAGTCACCATAGTTTATTTATTTTACTGCTCTAATGGTTGACTTTAGTCATCATAATTTATTTTATTTTATTGTTTTAATGTGTGACTTGTCACTGTAATTAATTTATTCTACGGTTTTAATGGATGATTTTAGTCACTATAATTACTCATTTAATGTTCTAAAATATTTATCTTTAACTCTTGTTTATATTATGATTATTATAAAAGGAGAATTTGTCATCTATATAATAATTATGTTTAAAATGAGAAATTATCTTTAATTGCGTAATAATATTTTTTAGAATAATTTTTGTTTTATCTACTTATCTTAAACGGTCATAAACAAGATTTTAAAGTTTTTTTTGTTTTCTAATGTCTAATTAACGACTAGTTAACGGCTAATAAATAGTTTTTTAATCTATAAATACATTCACATTTCATTCATTTTTTCACTCACCAATCAGATAAATATCTCATATTCTCTCGAAATCTTTCCAAAATTTTGCATCTTTCCCTTTACAAATGTTTAACATGTTTTTAGATTTTGTAATAGGTTATATACTTGTTGCTTTTTACAGTTTACTTGTAGGAGAATTTTCTCTCGAGGAAAAAGTGACGATTTTTATTTTAATTTTTTGTGCACTTTTACTCCTTGTAATTTCGTAATTTATTTTAGCATCTTACATATTTTAATAAATAATAGTTGTTAAATTTTACTTTGTTAATAATGTTTGCTATTGTTAATTTTAGAAAGTTAATGGCAAATACCGAGAAGCTCCAGTTCCCAGCCCAGAATATCACTAGTGCTAACTATATATCATATATTACCAATGTCGGACTGTATTTGGTATCTTTAGGGTTATCAGAAACAATTAAAGAAAGAAACACTTCGACATACCAAAATAAAGCGAAATTGGTGATCTTCCTTAGAAGACACCTATATGAAAGCATCATCTATGACTATGCGCACATGACATATCCCAAAGAACTCAGAAATTCCCTGAATGACCGTTTTGATCAGCAGAAAGATATAATGCTTCCACTTGCTCTGGATGATTGGCAAAGCATGATGTTTGAAGACATTGAAAAAGTAATGAATTACAATTTTGTCGTATTGGGCATTTAAGCAAAATAGAGGTATTGTGGTAAACAATCACAAAATCTCAAATGCTTGAGAAAACATATACCACATTCCACAAAAACCACATTACCCTGCAACAACAATATAGATTGCATCGGTACACCAAATTTTCGGATTTAATTGTTGCACGTTTAGTAGCGGAGATGAATTACGAGCTCCTCATCAAGAATCACATGACTCGACCTAATGGTTCTAAAGCATTTCCTGGAGAAAATGCTTTAGATATCAAAGACTCAGTTAAAGAAAACATGGCATTTCAGGGTCGTGGTCGAGGACGTGGTCGCGAATGTTGGAGAAACTATACTCCGCGTAACAAGTGGACTCGATCTGAACAACTTCCAAAGGGGAAAGAAGCCCAAGAAGTATCTCCCAGAAGCGTGAGGATAATTACTTCATATGTGGTACAAAGGGACATTGGTATTGTGTGTGTCGTACTCTTGCGCGTCTTTGTGCTCTCTACAAAAAATCTGCCAAGGGCAAAAGAAAAGAAGTAAACTTTGTGGTGCATTCTGAGGATACAACACATCTTGATGCTTCTGACTTTGCCAATGATTTCGATGAGGCCGCCCTCATATAGAATTGACATGTCTATCGTGTGACTCTTGAATTCATAAGATTATATCATAAATAATGATTTTCTATGTTACATATTTGAAATAATGTATGTACTATCTATTATGTATAATTATAATGTATAACGATCATGGATAATCATCTTGTATAATAGTTGTGTGATATTTGCTTCAAGAATAAAAGTTGTCTCCCTTTTATTAACTAAAATTGTTTTTTTTTAGAAATTGATAACAATACAAACGGAATGGCATCCAAGAAAAATACTAGAGATATATGTATACCAGATAGTGGAACAACGCACACTATTCTAAAACTTAGAAAATATTTTTCTAACCTATAACCGTCAAAAGGTTTTGTCAATACAATATCAGGTCTGGTAGGCCTTACCGAAGGAAGTGGCGTTGCAAAATTTGTGATGCCTAATGGGACACAATTCTCTATAAACAATGCATTATGTTGCCCAAATTCTAAAAGAAATTTACTAAGCTTCAAAAAATATAACCTCAAGGATATGATACCCAATCCGCAACTGAGGAAGGTAAAAAGTATATGTATATAACTTTCAACAGACCGAGCAAAAGACATATACTGGAAAATTTTCCCAAAGTTCCTTCATGTTTGCATCAGACGTGTATAGATACAATAGAGTCGCATCTCGTGATAAAAATAAATCCTGAAGATTTAACATTATTGCATGATCTTCTTGGACATCCTGGCACCACTGTGATGCGAAAAATAATAGAGAACTCATATGGTCATTCACTGAAAATCTTGGAAATTGATCAGAGAAATAAAATGACATGTGTTGCATGCTCTCTGGAAAAGTTGATTACCATACCATCACCAACAAAAATCATCACCATAACATTATGGCATGATCTTCTTGGCCATCCTGGCACCACTGTGAAGCGAACAATAATAGAGAACTCATATGGTCATTCACTGAAAACCCAGGAAATTGATCAGTGAAATAAAATGACATGTGTTGCATGCTCCCTAGAAAAGTTGATTACCATACCATCACCAACAAAAATCGACAAAGAATTGCCGAAGTTCCTTGAAAGAATTCAAGGCGACATATGTGGACCTATACAACCACCATATGGACCATTTTGCTATTTTATGGTAAGGATTGACGCATCAAATAGATGGTCATGTGTTTGTCTATTATCATCTCGTAATATGGCATTTTCGAGATTTCTAACTCAAATAATCATGTTAGGAGCTCAATTCTCTGATTATCCAATCAAGAGAATTAGACTAAAGAACACTGGTGAATTTACATCCCATGCATTCAAGTATTATTGTATGGTAATGGGAATCAATGTCAAACATCATGTAGCCCATGTACATACACAAACGATTTGGATGAATCATTGATCAAACGTTTGCAAATGATTGCATGGCCTTTGAGCATGAGATCAAAACTTCTAACCTGTGTACAGGGACATGTCATTCTACATGCATAAGCACTTATTCGAGTAAGATCAAGTGCATATCATAAATATTCTCCATTACAATTGGCTTATGGTCGAGAACCAAACATTTCTCATCTAAATTTTTTTGGTTTTATGATGTACATAGCTATATTACCACCACAACGTACAAAGATGGGACCTATAAGAAGGTAAGAAATATACATTGGTTGTGAATCTTCATCAATCATAAGATACCTAGAACCACAATCTGGTGATGTTTTTACGACACGATTTTATCGATTGTCTTTTTGATGAGAAAGAATCCACGGTTCTAGGGGGAGAAAATAAACGCATAGGTAAAGAGATCAAATGGAATGTGCCATCTCTTTTACACCTTGATCGTCCTACAAAACAATCAAAACTAGAAGTTCGACGAAACATACATTTGCAAAGTAAAGCAAATCAACTACTTGATGCATTTGCACATATTAAGACGATAACTATATCATATATACCAGCTGCAAATGTCCCTGCTCATGTTGAAATACCACAAGGATGTGAAAAACATATGATACATGTGAATCCAAAATATGCTTGAAGCGTGGAAGACCTATTTGTTCTAAGGATAGAAATCCTAGGAATTAAGAAGTTGAAAAGCATTATATCTCCAAAATAATAGAAAATATTTTGGAAGAAACGAATAAAAGATTTAACGACAATGTTGAACATCATGAGCTTGAAGAAAATCATGAGATTTCTATCAATTACATTCACAGTAGAAAGATCTGGAGATGAAATAAAATGAATATGTGGATGAAGCTTTCTCATACCTTTTGTCAAAGGAAATAGATGAAGAAAACGAAGTCCCAGGGCCGAAATATGTGTACGAATATCAAAAGAGACATGATTGGGTAAAATGGAAAGATGCGATATAAGTTGAACTTGATTCACTTAATAAACGAAATGAATTCGGACCTATAACACTCACACCTGAAACTGTGAGACCAGTTGGATACAAATGGGTTTTTGTTCAAAAATGAAATGAGAAAAATGAGATACAAGACTCGTCTCATAGTTCAAAGTTTTTCTCAATAACCCGAAATCGATTACGATGAAACATATTTACCCTTCATGAATGCGATCACATTTAGATCGCTGTTGAGTTTAACTGTTAATGAAAATCTAGAGATGCGACTCATGAATGTGGTTATAACATATTTGTGTGGATCATTAGATAGTGATATCTATATGAGAGTTCGTGATGGATTTAAAATTCCATAAGCATTAAAATCCAAACCTAAAGAGTTATGTGCAATATGGATTAAAAAAATCTAAACGAATGTGTTACAATAGTCTCAGTGAGCATGTAATAAAGGAATGATATGTGAACAATCCCATATGCTCAAGTGTTTTCATCAAGAAAAAACTGTCAGGATTTGTGATTATCGCAATGTATGTTGATGATCTTAAATTATCGGAACTCAATGAGAAATACAAAAGGCGACCGATTACTTAAAAGAGGAATTTGAGATGAAAGATCTCGAGCAAACGAAGTATTGTCTTGGCCTAAAAATAGAGCATTTTGTAAAGGTCATATTCGAACACCAATCTACATATACAAAAAGGGTGTTGAAATGATTCAACATGGATAAAGCAAATCCGCTCAGCACTCCTATGGTCGTGAGAACACTTAATGTTGAAAATGACCCTTTCTGACCACATGAAGGAAATGAAGAGATATTTGGTCATGAAGTACCATATTTACGTGCAATTGGAGCTCTTATGTATCTTGCCAACTATATATGACCTGATATATCATTTGTTGTTAACCTCTTGGCAATATTCAGTTCCTCTCCTACGTGAAGACATTGGAACAGGGTTAAACATGTCTTTCGTTACCTCCGGGGAACTCCTAATTTAGGTATGCTTTATCCTAGAAATTCAAAAGATCAAATGGTTGGTTTGTGGATGAAAGATATTTGTCAGATCCGTATAAAGTTCATTCACAAACATGATATGTTTTTGCGGTTGGAGGCACTGCTATATCTTGACGTTCTCAAAAGCAGACACTTGTGGCTTCTTCTTCAAATCATTCTGAAATCATCGCACTCCTTGAAACAAGTAGAGAGTGTGTGTGGTTAAGATCAGTAAACAACACACATTCGATCAAGTCATAGAATTCACAAAAATACGGAGCCAACTATCTAATATGAATACAATGCTGCATGCGCCGCCCAGATGAAGGGATGATCTATCAAAAGTGACAGAACTAAATATATACCTCCGAATTTCTTCTCGTACACTCAAGAATTCGTGAAGAACAAAAAAATTGAAATAAGATATACCCAATCATGTGACAATGCATCCAATCTCTTCAAGAAGCCATTACCCACTACCGTATTCAGGAAGTATGTATATAACATTGGGATGCGTTTCCAACGAGACCTATAAAATGGTTTCCTACTCATTTAAGAGGAGCTTGCGTGGTTGTACTCATTTTGCTTTATTGTGGTTTTTCCCATTAAATTTTCCCATAAAGATTTTAACGAGGCAACATTTAAATTGCGAGCGATGACAGTGATGTTGGTCTCGAAGGGGGAGTATTGTGAAAGAAATAACGTGCATGAGAGGAAATGGATCCCACATCATGTCGTGTCTCTTTATTACAAATAGGAAAAATTTTCGAAAACATTCCCTATATAAAGATGTACTCTTCCTCCTCCTCCACAACACATCAATAACATCTAAAATCGTAAATATTTGCTTTCAATTATTATCTTCTCTCATCTGTTCCGTTTTATCAGTATTTCAAAATTTCACAGATATTAATTTTCATCTTTAAATACATTTATCTATATGATAAAATGATAGTAATATTGTAACACTTTTCTTTTTTATGTTCATTAGATACGAGCATTTTGACAAAATATCCCTAATATTATATTAATACTTTTTTTGCCTCTCAAAAAATAGTTAATATTATTTGGAGGTATTTTCTCCAAATTCACCCTAAAATCATCTTAAGTTATACTTTCTACGAATAAAACTTATTTTACAGAATGTAATATTAAAGATGACTTTTTATTATAATACAAGAATCGACATAAAAAAAGTAAGATAGAAAAGAAAATTTACTTAAACAAAAAAATTTCTTAATCATATATAAGTGTCTGAATTATGACATTTTATTTAGAAAATTTATTTTATTATATTTTCAGATCATTGGATTAGATTTAAGATTGTTTAAATTGAACTATCAAACATACAGTTTTTAAATAAAAATATTGTTTTATTCATATTTTTTAATTATACAAATTATAAATATATGAGTTAGAATATCAATTATTAATTTAATAAAAATAATTTTTACACCACGCATTCTTCCAGGACATATGACCGAAAAGATAAGTGCATTTTGATGATATAGGTAATCAAATCAATCATTTTAAACTCTTCTTAAACCCGAGAGGAGCACGTGGGCCAATGGTTGCACCACCTCTGCTTCCATCTCACAGAACCAGGGTTCGAACCCTGCACCTGCCTCTAGTGAGAGGAACTATTTGCCACTAGGCTAGATGACAAAAAAACTCTTCTTAAACCCCACTATATCTCAATAAACCGAGATATGACAATATAAATCCGTTAGGAATTGAAATGTTTTCAGATTAGTTCGAATAGATTTCTTTCAAATTCAGATCGGTTTTTGAAAATGATTCTTGAAATGGAACAGAAACATAAATCAATTTGATTTTTAGTCTGATACCAACCAAGTTACTTAAAAGAAATTCACTGTGAGAAGATCAACGGTCCATTAAAGCCATGTTGCTCTAATCACTTATCTCCTCCACTCATTCGCTTAGGGCATTTTCAACTTTACTTTGTTTTTCCCTCTAAACTTTATTTTGGAGTAAAATCTTCTCCAGCCCCTCTCTCTTTTTCACTCCAAAATGGAGTAATGTGTGAAATTACTCCATTAATGGAGTAACTCCATTTTTTACTTCAGTTTGGAGCAAACTTTTTTTATTTATAAATGCTCTTCAAATGTTACAGTTTTTAATTTATACTCCATCCGTCCCATAAAATTAATGTTTTAGTTTTTTCTTTCTCCCACAAAAAAATTGTTTTTCTATTTTTAAAGATACTTTTTGTCATTAATATTTTTTCTTTCAAAAAAGAAAATCAACTAGTAATATTATTTGCATGATTTATTATATGCAGACTTTGAGGTAAAAATAATCTTTATTATTTCTTAAGCTGTGTGAAAATCTCATAAAATCAATTTTTTCTGTGACGGAAAGAGTACCTCTTTTACTACAACTATTTTTTATTATTACACTTATTGTATGTCATTTATTTGACAAAGACTGTATTATTATGATTTTGTTATTATTATGGTATTGCATGTCATTTATATGTAACATGACTAAGATTACATTATTTTATTTATAGAAGGTTCAAGACTGTTATTTTATTTATTGAGTATTATTTATAAATAATTAAATATTAATTTTCTATTTAAAAATATTGCTAAGTAAAATATACTTAATGATACACAAATGTTGAAATTAAAGATAAGCAACATAAAACAAATTTAACATATAAATACTAGTGGTTTACTAATGTGGGAAATCGCTTCCCAATCCAGAAAGTAGTAAAAATATTGTTCAAACGAAGGTGATGGATAAGAAACTAGTTAAGCATTTCGCTTTTGTAAAATTTTTACTTGTTGACCTTCAAAGTATGCATGAATATTTGGATTTCATTAGGAACTTGTGACATAAAGTAGTATTTAATTTTCCATCTCCATCTCTCTCAAAGCATAATTCTTTTGTTGAATCTCCAATTGATCTTGTCTTTGTGCGCTTGTCTTCTTTAATTACTCCACAAGTTGTTTGTTTCATTCGTCTAAAGTGTTGATAATTGAATACATGTATAATTTTACATAACATGATAATCGAGGATAAGCGTTATCTCAAAACACCAACTAAAGTTGAAAAAGAAACTCCACTCTCGGATGTTCAAATAATGGACAATGACAATATCTAGTTCCAAGAGTTTCTTGGTCGAGTTAGAGAAATCAAAGATAAAGAAGCTCAATTTTCTCTTTGAAATGCATTGACTGATAATTTATGGAAAAAATACAGCAATGATAGTTAAATAAAAATTATTGTGCTCTTATTCTCATTTCTATGATCTAATGTAACTTTTCCTTTTAAAAAATATTTAATTTAAACAATTTCATAATTTATGGAACTTTTTGTAAAATAAAATATTTTCGGGCCAATTTGTACCAAACTAGAAATAGAAACTACATGGAATATTTCATTTTTGTAGTAAAAATGGAGTAATGCATTGGAGTAAAACCGAACTCCATTTTTCGCCGTCATGAAAGCTCCCTAGAAACTACTACGAGCTTTCACCACCAGGCCTAATTCATCGAGTATCTCGGGTACGGTAACTCGTTTCTCGATGTAAAGCTGCCAAGTTTAGGTGCCCTCATCTCTTGGGTAGTTATCACTTCATTTCGAAGATTAATGGAGAAGAACCACCTTGTTGACGAGCATGATTAGCTATGCTTTTTTTCATGAACCGATGGGGAGCTTTGAGGCAGTGACCAAAGTTTCAAATTGGACTTACGGACAATGGATTTTCCGGTTCCACGAAATAGACACCAAAATTAAGGGAATATTTCATTTGGGTATTGTGGGGTTCATCACACTGCGAGTTGCAGTTTAAGTGAGGCTAGACGGATCAACTCTCGTTTTGGTACTCGTGTAAAAATAAGGGTTCCACTCAGTTAGTGTCAGCGCTAGGGGTGGGCAACCGAAAGTTAAAACATAAATTTATGGGTAAAGGAAATGAATTTGGTAAATAAAAATCGTATTTATGTTCCTGTCAATTTCAAAACTAGAACGAAACAAGACGTGATGAAAATGAAGCAGGATGGAATCGAGCAAAACGAGGCCAAGAATTCCCAAAAACATGAGAAAATGTCAAGACACATTAATAATTTATCGACTTTTTGTTTTCTAATTAAACATTATGGGCAAACAAGAAAGATCTTAATATAAATGTTAATGAAAAAAAAATTTGACATTATCTCTTTAATAACAAAAATTTTAAATTTTTACAAAGTAATAAACTAATTATCATCAATCAAAATAGTATATGATAATGAAAATAATGTCCAACACATAAAATAAACCAAAATAGTGAATATGAATATGAAATATAAATAAACCAAACAACTAATTTTTTTCATTGACTATAGTTGATTTGGAAAGACCTTTTTTCTCTTAAGAGCCTCTGATTCATTAAGAGGGTTTGGTTTGAAAAAATGAACATTTTGTTTCTCATCGTGCTAGAAGATTTAGTTACATTTTCCTACTTTCACTCTTAAATTGTGTTTGGTTTGAGCAGTAACTTTGTTTGTTTTGAAGATTTTCAACTAACTGCCTCAAGATCTTCAAGTTGTATAGCTGAACTTTCTCAGTTCTTTAGTTAAATATGATCTAAGCGTTAATAGATCCTCACTTAGATAAGGCTTTACGTTCGATTTCACTGGATGATGACAAACCTTTGATTCTAAAGAATGCTTCAAAGTTCACTGCGTGTGCTCGTAATTCACGCAGTATGATCAGTAAGATACTCAATCCAGCGAACAAGTTGATGGAAGACTTGATTCATGAGCTTCTTATTCATTGGAAGGTCTATGATTGAGCTTGTGGTGTAGCTCTTTCAAAGGACCGTTTTCAGTTTCTGTTTAAGTATATGTCGAAGACATGGATGAGGTGATGAAGGTTGGTGTCTGGGCACAAAATGATTGGTGTTTGGTAGTTGAGAAATGGGTCGAGAAGCCACGAGAGGATTACCTAATGCTATTACCAATGTGGATTCGAATCTGTAATGTCCCAGTGAACTTCTACATTTGAGAGATTTTCCAAAAATTTTTAGAAGCGATTAGCCAAATGCTTGAATTAGCCTTTGGACAAATCGCAAGTCAAAGATTACATTATGGCGAGAGTCTTATTTGATGTGAACTAACCCTTTCATAATTTCAGTGAGTTTCAGATGGCATATGGGGAGAGAGTGAAAATCAGATTCGAGTATGAGAGGTGAGAAAGAGATGCTTTCAATGCCAATGTTTAACTCATGATGAAAAAGCTTGTACTTGGAACCCCTTGAATATGAAGGCTTATGAAACAGAGGAAGATGGGATTGACGTTATAGTGATCACTACTCCACCTGCTATTTTTCTTCATCCTGATTATCTCCTATACGGAGTCCTGACAGACGAGCATGTAAGATATAATGCAGTGATTGGCAGACTAAAAATAAACAAAGAAGTTCTTGATGAGATGCGATAATATCTGCAAGTTGATGATATAGCAGAGAAGAAAGCTCAGATAGTTCACATTCAAAGATCAATTCAGGAACTTGAAGGAGAACCGAAGGATCAAAAACTTTTCCTATGATTGAAAAAGACTCCACTGTTCACCACTGATATCGACAAGGATAAAAGATTGGTTTTTGATTTTTCTAAGAAAAATCAGCTCCCTGTGGCCAGAAGATTTATGACAAATGCCATGAACTCTGCAAGTCTTTCTAATAACATTGTGGTAGAGAATGAGAAGAAAACTTACGACAGTTGACCCGATTGGCTGGAGTGGTGGTCTCGCGATCTTTTGGAAGAAAACCCTTGATATTAGCTTTCTATAAGAGAGTAAAAATATCATGGATTTGAAGGTTACAAAATACTCTTTGCAATGGTTCATTACATGCGTTTACAGGGATCTGAACACTACATATCGAGCTATTGTATGGGAACGGTTGAACAGAATCGAAGTATTCAAGAAGGAACCATAATGCATGAATGGTGATTTATATGAATACTATCGAATGAAGAAAAGCTTGGTGGTCCTCAACTTCATATAAGTACCTTTCAAGATTTCAAGAATATGACTAAAAATTGTCATATGCATGAGATTGGTAGCACGGGGAATGACTTTACATGGGGGTAGCACAAGGCATAAGAAATGGATTCAATGTAAGCTCGATCGAAGATTTGGAAACGCGACCTGATTTCAATTATTTCCCAACTTTCACCAATGGTTTCTCGAGCGACTTGGACATATGCCCGTATTGGTTCATTTTGAAAGCACTCACCAACATTTTAAGGGATAGTTTAGATTCGACAAACGCTTAGCTGATGATCCACACTCTCTGTAGGGAATTCAGAATGATTGGGAGAAAGGTGTTTCTACAGGTAATCGATCGTTGATTACTGGAATAAACGAATATCGTAAAGCTCTTAGCAACTGGAAACAAAATAAAGAATGTAATTCTTTGGCAGAAATGAATCGATTAAGAGAAGAGTTGGACTACGAACTGGCCTCCATTCATCCATGATTTAACAGAGTTAGTAATATCAAAACAGAGCATGCAATAGCCTTTTGAAACGAAGAAGAATTCTGGCGCCAAAAGAGTCGGCAAAAATGGTTGTTTAGAGGAGATAGGAATTTGAAAATTTTCCATAACTCTGTTTAGTTATTGAGAATTAAGAGCTCGCTTGAATCTTTGGAAGTTAAAATTGGGAACATACACACTTTAGAGCAACTAAAAGGTGAGATTGCAGTGGAGTACTTTGACAAGCTATTCTCTTCTTCTCATCCAACAGAAATTAGCAATACACTTAAAGGCTTGGTTCCACATGTAGTAAACAATATGAATGTAGATTTAACTCAACAAGTCACGAAAGAAGATATTCGACAGGCTGTGTTTTTGATTAAGAGTGATAGTGCTCCAGGGCCGGATGGATTTATGGCTTACTTCTACATGAAGTTGTAGTCAATTGTAAAAGCTCAAGTAATGCAAGAGGTTTAAGGTTTCTTTAGCTCTTCTCAGATAACAAAACAGTGGAATCATACTCATGTATGTCTGAATCTCGAAAGTTCTAAAACCCAAGCGAATGACGAAGTTGAGACTGATAAGCCTCTGCTCTGTAACATACAAGATTAATTCAAAGGTTATGGTGGCCAAACTAAAACGACACTTGATGATGAATACAGTTCCACGCCTCAATTTCGTTCATTAGTCATCTTCTATTTGCAGATGACACATTGTTTATTTGTAGAGCCTGTGAGGAGGAAATAATTGAAGTTTTAAGCTGTTTGAAGGAATATGCTAGATTCTCAAGCCAGGTAATTAATATTCAAAAGTCTGCAATAACTTTTGGAGCTCTTGTGGATGATGATCGAAAGCTCTAGATACAAAACAAAACTGGTATCTCAATGGAAGGATGTTCTGGAACGTATCTTAGTTTACCTGAATGTAAGTGGTTTTAAGACCCACCTATTTTGGTATATCAAGGATCGATTTTGGGACAGACTCAATGGGTGATTTACGAAAAAACTTTCACAAGGAGGAAAGGAAATCCTTATTAAGTATGTTGCTTTAGCCCTCTCGGTATATGGGATGTCCTATTTTAAGTTCCCGGTACAACTATGCAAGAATTTAGCGAGTGCGATCATGGATTTTTGATGGGGTTCAGATTTGAATCAGAAAAAGATGCATTGGCTGTCATGGGAGAAAATACACTTGATAAAAGAGATGGTGGAATGGGTATACGACATCTGCAGTGTTTCAATCAAGCGTTCCTGGCCAAGCAAGCTTGAAGGCTCCTTTTTGAACCGAGTCATCTCTTTTGTACGTTGATGAAAAGCAAAGACTTCCCATAAACAAATTTCTTATCGGCTGCTACGAGTTCTAGCTCATCTTATGGTTGGTGAAATATCTTATATGGGAGAGAGCCGCTTCAAATGGATCTTAAGAGAGTGATTGGAGAGGCTGGATTTTTGATACGGAACCTCGCAGAGTGATAAGCAGGGAACCACTTGTCAACATTTACCTCAATGTTGATCACTTGATTGATAATAATACAAAGAACTAGGACCTACAACGCCTGCAACACGTGATCACCCCTTGAGACATTGATATTATTGTCCAACATTGTTCTTCTCCACAGCGATCAGACTCTTTCTGTTGGGCGCATACTATAAATGGTATTTTTACACTATTAAAACTGGTTATGATCTAAGTGTTAAAAAATAAACACAAGGAGCTTATTGCAATGATAGAATTACAACCGTCGATAAATACGGTTTCATAACCAGTTTGGAAGTTAGAGACATATCCGAAGATGAAACAATTCATGTGGTTTTCACTCAATGGTTCTCTGGCTGTAACATAGCGACTAAAGCAGAGATGATGGAATGTATCTCCTGGTTGTTTATTGTGTGGTGCTAAAGCTGAAACCATCAATCATGTACTCTTTTTGTTGTCCCTACGCTCGTCAAATTTGGGCTCTCTCAAATGTTTCGGTTCCAATGGGTGGTTTTGGAAATTCGATATATACAAATATCTACCACATAATATCTGTCTGCAAGGACAAGAAGCTGCCTGAAGAAATTTGTTCTGTTTCCCCATGGTTAGCCTAGATTGTGTGAAAAATAGGAACAAACTCATCTTTGAAAACTTGTCTTTTGATGTTCAGCTTGTGATACATAAAGCATTTCATGATGCTCACCAATGGCGATGTATGAGAGATAAAGCTCAGAATGAAGATAGAGAAGTGGCTGGTTCTCAAGACTTTACAATGGCAAGGATTATCACGAGGAGAATTAAATGTCACATTGGTTATCTAGAGCTTCATGGGTTTTAAGAGATTGTCATGGGAAAGTCCTATTACATAGTAGACGTTCTTATTCTAGAGTACCTTCTGTTTTTGTGGCAAAAATCAACGCGTAGGAATGGGCTTGGAAAGCATGAAGAACCTACATCAGCAACATGTCATCTTTGCAACCACTACAACTGAAGTTCCGAAAGCCCTGGCTGCTCCGGATGATTGTCCAGCCATGGTTGATCATTTGGCAAAGTTTTTACGTGTTACAGAAGGAAACATAACTTGGTTTATGTCCCCGGAAGCTCCTCAGTGCAATGAAGGGACATGTGAAATTGCAAATAGTGTTGTAAAGGACCTTCTATTATCGTCATACATAGCTCAAGGACACTCTATTTGGCTCAAGAAACTTTTTGAAAAAGAAGAAGTCGTTGGATGTTGATTATTGTGATGTAGTTGATTCTTATTTTATATTTAGTGCAAGGTCTGTTTTCGATCATTATTTTCTAGCTTTTTTTGTTTAGTTTTATGATTTCTCTATCAGACTTTGTACCAATTCACTTTCTTGTTTAATGAAGTTCCCTTTGAGGAAAAAACAACTATTTTTTTTATTTAACATCACTCATCACTAGAAATTGATAATTTCTAAACTTTCAATAGTAATATTTTTAAGAATTGTTTGTCTAAATTATATATATATATATATATATATATATATATATATATATATATAT
>OVAN01000338.1:0-65509 GCA_900406275.1 Anastatica hierochuntica
ACTCGCAAATCACTCGCAAATCACGATTTGCGAGTAAAACCTTCCTCGCAATTCCTTCTGTTTGTTGTAGTGTTTATACACATTGCTATATTGCAATTTCATAATGGAGAGCAAACTGAATAGAATTTATCCCTTTCTTTTTTGTGCCTATGTTTTAATTTTTCCTCTTTAGTTACGAATTAACTAGGAAACTGAACTGAATTTTGCTACTTCTTATGATGAAGAAGAGAAATAGATCTGATGGAGCACTTGTTGGGATCGTGAGAAACCAATGCCAATTTCTCTCTCCATTATCATTTTCTCTTCCGCTATGTTGGTATTCATGTCCTTCATTTCGACTTTTACCTTCTGCTTTTATAAATACCTACAATTTCTTTAATTAATTTTACTGGATTTCGTCTATATTCGAGTATTTTTTATTCTGCGGTTTTCTGGATCTATGAAACGAAGAGGAAAAACGACCGAAAACAACCAGAGAAATGAGAACACACGGGATGAGTTTTTTTAGAAATATTTTTGTTTATCTTTTAATCAAATTTCGACGCCGATAGTCTCCAAATGTGGAAGAATGGTGAAAAAATAATTAATTATTTTTGTTTATCTTTTATAAAAAAATATTTTTCAAATACCAGTGAAATAGATATGATTCGTTTTCTTCACATTTTAGTTAATCAAATACACTCAAAACTGTTTTATCTAAAAACCAATAAAATACAATACAAATTTGAATAACAGGTGATTTTAATGTAAATGAAAAAACACTTTTTAAATACATGAACCAATAACACTGTATTTTAATGTATTTCATCAAATACATAATTGAATAACAATGTATTTTCCTTTGATTTTGAATTACAATGAATTCAATTAAAATAAAACATCTAATATCACCCCCTAAATTATTGACCAACTATTACCCATAATTTTATTCTAATGAAGAATAACCATAGTACACCTAATCCTTTATTTTAGCTAATTTTTTAAAATTAATGCATGTTCTTTTAACATGTGCACTCTTCATTTTTAGGAGATTAATTTTAGAGCTGATTTGGTGAATAATCATGGACTCGTTATTATTTAAATTTTTGAAATTCAAAAAGAAAATAATAATATAATATTGAGAAGATTTTACTAGAAAAATTCCTATTTGTAAAAAAAAAAGTAAATTAGAAAAACCACATTTTAAGGGATTGTGAAAACAATTTTCTTAAATTTTATTTTAGAGAAATTAATAAAAATTTAATTGTTGACTATAAAGGTAGTTTCTCCTACACTATATACTTTTAAAAAAAATATTGAATTATTTAACAAATTTAAATATATTCAAGTTCTTTCTTTGATATTTTTGTGAAATATAAAAACATATTTTTTAACGTTAAAATTTATTGAAAATAGGAATAACTATATGAGCAATTAGGTCAACTCAAAACGTATTTCTACTATAACAAAAATATAAGTCGGCGAGTAACAAAACTCATACATCTAAAAATACATGAGTGAAAATATCGAAAAACACAAAATCAACCGAAGATGACAAAATCATAATCATAACAAATAATACAACTAAAGGCAAAGCAACGATGTAAAATGAGTTATGAGATGCAATGAGAAACCGATTAGTCGATTATTAAAGATGAGGAATCTATATTATTAAAAGAGAAGTACACTTAAAAAATAACATTTAGTTCATGTGTGATTACGTAATTTGTCTTTGTATTTAGATTATGATATTTAATTTATTAGAATATTTTATTATTGTTATCTTAACATACGCACATTATAATATTTGGTTAAAAATATGATATTTAACTAAAAACAAAAATTATTTAGTTTTACCAATTTTTTTTAAAATTTAAGATAAAAAAAAGAATTTTTTCAAATAATTATATTATAATATTAATATTTTCAAAATAAAATTTGTGCATAAATACAAAAAATCATAAAATGATAAAATTTAAAATAACCTATAAAATTTATAAAAATATTTTAAATAATACAAAAATATAGGTTTAGTCATATGAAGTTTTTTTTTTAAAAAAAGAAACTATAACTTATAATTTTTCCTAAGAAAAAAATAAAAAAATTGGTAAGTTAATAAAAAGAAATATATCAACCGATTTTGTTTCATGGTTTCAGGTATCAATATTATCTAAACAAAAACCAATCTCGTATGGGTACCCGAAAAATTCGAAAATCCCACAGTTAAATCCGATCATGATATTCGAAATAACCAAAAAATTTAAATATTCGGAACATGAACACAAACATGAAACTCGAAATAACCAAAAATCTCAAACCCGAAATTTAAATAACCCGAAAAAGCATGTAAAATTCGAAAAGTCCCGAAAAAACCAAGAAAATCAGAACTTGAACCCGAAAGCCCTAAAATATTCGAGCTAAATTCGAAATAATTCGAGTATACTTCGGTTTTCTTTAAATTACAAAATTTGATCTGAATCCAAATATATCCTTACTGAAATCAAACTCTACTAATTCATTATATTGCTCTGAATGAGTTATGAACCAACCGAAAACTTTTTTTATTGTTTTAAAATGAAGCCATAAGTACTACTAGTATTTATAAAAATAAGAAAACCTAAGGGGTATTATTCAATTATTTATATTATTAAAACACAACAACCTTTATCTTATTTTGGATCTTTATATTAGTACTAATTATACACCCTAATATGCCGCCAAACCACTTGAATATTCAATTTACTAAGTTAACTAATTAATTTATTAATTAGCGAATGATTCACATTTTAGTTTGAAACACTTTTAAAAAATGTTGAAAATTAAGTTCACTAATTCACAATTACAAAAATGACATTTTGAAATGATTAAATATATACAATATTCAATAATTTTAAAACTGAACCGACAACCGAACTAGTAGCTTTTTGGGTTGTGGGTCGATGTGGTCCGACTGGATATTTTAATGGATTTTAAATCCAAACACAGTCTACAGTTATTCAAATAATGATTATAAATTTTATATTAAAATCTAGTGTTATTGGATATAGTATTTATACATCATACTTAAAATCTGATGTTATTCAATGAATGATTTAAAATAAATTTTTATAATTCAACTAAATAAACTCTATTAGAATTTAAATTTAATGGATTACAAAATATTGATAACTGATATAAGATTGAGCCTACAAATCTTATAGTTGGATGATCTCAAGAGTTTATAGCTTATGCTTGAAACACAATATATAATTTGATTATTTTAATCGTATTTAAGGTGAAACCATGATCCAAAGGGAAACCGCACAAAAATATAGAGACTCAAAGGAATGCAACTTCAAGGAAAAACTCACAAGAACCTAGGCAAACCGAAAATAGAATTTAAAGACTCAAAAAAATGTTTGAAAACTAAACTCAATAATTCTTATTTCATGATCAAAAGGTTTTCTGAATCAGAAGGATAAGTGTGAGTAGCTTATATAGGCTCAATTGCAACAATAAAAAATTTATTGTAAGACATTAGAACATATTAAATCAACATAAATGATAATTTCAATCAAAGTTTGATTGACTGACCTTAAATGCTTAATTCCTTGATCAAATGGGGAAATGGGTGTATGCTTTGTATCTAGAAAGCTTGGAAAGATGAGTGAGATGTTTTGGAACCATTTTAGACAATTTGTAAGTCTCTAACACGAGCTCATTCAGCAAGGGAAATATATTTTGTCTTGAATCCATATGGCTGCAAATAAGGCAAGTCAAGTATTCTTCAGTTTTGAAAATTCATAACTTTTAATTCTGAATAGTTACTGACTTGAAATCAACCTGTGGTGATGTTATGATAAATCAAAAAGGAAGTTAAGATCTCAGGCCTCTCATTTGTGGTCGTAATAGACTTCTTTTTATTTACCTCCATCATATCAGGTGGCTTCGGGGCCATGTACTCATGGTATTATACATTTGACACATTGTTTGGTTTGCGAGTCATTTGTTCCATATATGTTAATTTCTCGTCCACGACTTTGAGCATGCCAAAAACTTTATGAATTTTGTTGCATCCTTTACGGATAAAAATCATAAGGATGTAAAAAGAGTTTTTTATAATGAAATTTGTGGTAAGAAATAGAAGGAAGTAATAAAAAAGAGAAAAGAATGAAACAAAAATGCAAAAAGAATTTCTGATTTTCTTTTATGTAAGAAAACTGAATGAGGAGCAAAAGGAAAAAAAGAAACAATCAATTTTTCTAAATTTTTTATAAGATAAAATAAAAACAAAACAAAAATGAAAATGATAGACGATAAGTGCTTTTAGCTTTGATATCAAATGATATAAGATTGAATCAACTAATCTTATAATCAAATGATCTCAAGAATTTATACCCCTTGAAGCACAATATACGATTTGATGAGCTTAACCATATCTAAAGTGAGACCATGATCCAAAGGGAAACCACACAAGTATTCAGAGACTCAATAGAATGCAAGTTCAAGGGAAGCCTCACAAGAGCTTAGACAAACCGAAAATCAGAACTCAAAAACTCAACAAAGTGTTTGAAAACTAAGTTGAATAATTCTTATTTCATGATCAAAAGGTTTTACGAATTATAAGATAAGTGTGAGGAGCTTATATAGGCTCAAGTCCAACAATAAAACATTTATTATAAAACATTAAAAACATATTAAATCAACATAAATGATAATTTCAATCAAATGCTTGGTTTATTGGCTTTGACTGCTTGGTTCCTTGACCAAGTGAGGAAATTAAGAAGTGTATGCCTTGTATCTAGAAAGTTCCGGAAGGTAACTGAGATGTTTTGAAAGCATTTTAGACACTTTCTAAGTCTCTAATACGACCTCAATCAGCAAAAGAAAAATATATTTTAAATTGAATGTATACGACTGCAAATAAGGCAAAGTCAAATATCTTTCGGTTTATAAAATTCATAACTTTTAATTCTGAATAGTTATTGACTTGAAACCAACTCATGGTGATGCTATGGTGAATCAAGATTGTAGAATTTTTTTTTCAAAGCTCAATTCCTTCTGGTTTGGTTGAAATTCTTTTTTGAATGTACATATGTCCAAACCGGGTGACTTATGGTTCATCTGAATTGGAAAATTTATAACTTTCCTGAAGCAAGCAGCTTTTAAGGTGATTCAACTTCATTGTGAAGCTCTGATACAATTGATTTTGTTCTTTAAGTTTTTCTGATTCGTATGATATCTTCCTTTGAGTGCATCTATGTCGCTGGTGCTTCTAAACAACTTCCAAGGGCAAGTTTCTGGAACACCGATTCACTATTGTTTTGATGACCTCATCATACTCTCCTTCTTGAGAAAGTTTTCCCCTCAATACCATGTTTTTCTTTTTGTGATTGAGATGTTAATTGAACGGTGGTTCTTTGATTAACAAGGAAGTTACGATTCCGAATTTAGGCCTCTCATTTCTGGTAGTAATGGACGTCTTTTGGTTTTCCTCCATCAGATCAGGTGGCTTCGGCTACTTCTATTCATGGTATTGTCCATTTGTCACATCATTTGGTTTGCAAGTCATTTTTTCGAGATGTTTTAATTTCTCATCCATGGCTTTGAGCATCCTAAAAACTTTCTGATATGTTTTTGCATCCATTACGGATAAAAGTCAGAAAACTTTTCAGTTACAAAAGTTCTTCTTTTGTGTCTTGTTCATTAAAGCCATTTGGTGGATTCCTTGTCTTTGTTGTGCGTTTACTTGTTTTTTCTAGTTGTGTGGATACCCTTCTAGAATACAAGTGTTGAGTTTATGTCTTTCTATGGATTCACATAAACTTTGATTCATGTTCTTAAAAAGGGACGTTCACATCCTTTTCTGGTGAACTTCTACCCACTCAAATCGTAGACCTTAATTATCTTGTGATTATAAGCTTGGTGAATTTCAGTCTTATATCATTTGACATTAGAGCTAAAAGCTCATACTATCCTAGGTTGTTTCAATCTAACCTTCTATACTATCCCAGGTTGTTTCAATCTAACCTTCTATCCTTATTTTATTTTGTTATCTTTTGGTTCAATTTTATAGACAAAAAACCACAATAACTCTCTTTCTATTGTGATTTCTTATTTATACTTTGTTTTTTGGATACTTTCCGGTACCTTGCGTATTTCGGATGTTTAAAATAACCAACTAGTAGAACAGAAAATACCCGAACAAATGTCATAAACTTTTCGGTTCCTAAGGAAAATACCTGAACCGAATCGAACTAAAAAATACCCGAAAGGATCCCCAACCTAAGGAAAAAAATACCCAAACCATACTTGATCCGAGTACTAACATGCCTAGACCTTGCTGAATCAGAGTTCCATTAACTTGCCCTTGGAAGCTATTTAGAAGCCACCAACGACATATGTGTATTCAAAGAAGAATATCATACGGACCATAGAGTTAAGGAACAAACTCAACTATTCTGGAAATTTAACTAATCAGAGCTTTACAGTAAAGTTTAGTCACCTCAAAAGCTGCTCGCATCAGAAAATTAATAATTTTCCAATTCAAATGAACCAAAAATCACCTAGTTTGGACATATGTGCAATCAAAAAAGAATTCCAAACGAACCAGAAGGAATTGAGCTATGAACCAAAATTTTCTACAATCTTGACGCATCGTAGCGTCACCACATTTGATTTTAAGTCAATAACTATTCGTAATTGAAAGTATGAATTTTCTAAACCGAAGGATATTTGGCTAGCCTTATTTGCAACTATATGCATTCAAAGTACAATATATTTTCTTTGTTGTATGAGCTCATGTTAGAGACTTACTAAGGAGTTGTTCATTTTTTCATCAAAATGATTCATATGGATGAATCTAGGAAATGATGTTCGTTTAAACGCATATATGAATCATTTAGATGAACCATGTGGATGGACCATCTGGATGAGTTTTAAAAATTTAGTTAAAAGTTTCAAGATCATCTAAATAAGTTCAATTGGATCATTCAAATGAACCCGGTTCATCCAAAACTCTAAAAAGACCAAAATGCTCTTAAACAAAACAAAAATTTACACAACATGAAAGTATAATAGCTACACTAGCTTGAACAACCGACACTTTCTTCCTCAAGTCCACAATCGTATTTTTTCGTTAGAACCGCAAAATCGTATTTTTTCACCAAAACTGTCAAAACCACAAAACAATAAATTTCGTCAAAACCCCACCAAAACAATAACTCTTAGCCAAATGTGCAATATATCTTTGCAAAAACCGTAAAACCCCATTTTCCGCAAAACTAAAAATTATAAATTTCCGTCAAAACTGCAAAATCGTAAATTTTCACCAAAATCACATTTTCCCTTCGCAAAATCATATTTTCCTAAAACACTGTAAAATGGCATTTTCCCGCCAAAATAGTAAAATCTCATTTTTCTCTCCAAAACGGAAGAATCACATTTTCCTGCCAAAACTATAATTTCCGCAAAAATTGTAAAATCGCAGTTTTTCACCAAAACTGCAAAATCACGTTTTCTCGCAAAAACCGTAAAATCTCGTTTTTATGTCAAAACCATAAAATCACATTTTCGCAAAAACCGCAAAATCTTATTTTCCCACAAAAACTGTACAATCACATTTTTCCCACCAAAGCGACATTATCTCATTTTCCCGCAAAAACCACAAAATCACGTTTTCCTATAAAAGTGTAAAATCACATTTTTCCACTAAAACTGAAAAACATATTTTCCTCTAAAACTGCAAATTCACATTTTTTTTCTAAAACCACAAAATCACGTTTTTCCGCCATAACCGCAAAATCACGTTTTCCTGCAAAAACCACAAAATCACATTTTCATGTAAAATCACAAATGCACATTCAAGCCAAAATTGAAAAATCACAATTTTCTTCTAAAATCGCATAATCACGTTTTCCACCATAACTGCAAAATCACGTTTTCTTGCAAAAACTGTAAAATCACATTTTCTTGCAAAAACCACAAAATCATGTTTTCTGCCAAAACCGCATAATCGCATTTCGCCAAAACTAAAATCAAATTTTTCTGAAAAATAGCAAATCATATTTTTCTGCCAAAACCGCAAAGCCACATTTTTCCCGTCAACACTACAAAATCGTATTTTTCGACAAAACCGCAAAATCAACCTAAAAGTATGATTTAAAAGTTATTTGGTTGGAATTATAATTTAAAAAAAAGTCTAAAATTAATTTGGTTAATGTTATAGAAAAGTTATGATTAAGATCAAAAATATATGGTTATACTAAAAAGGGGTATTTTGGTCTTTTTCTTACTACAATCATTTTGATGAACCATTTGGATGAACAAACGAACATAACGTCTAGATAAATCATCCCGATGAACGGAAAAAAATAGAAATAAACCTGTTGAATGAGGAAACGAGCATGACCTAAGTGTCTAAAATGGTTTTAAAAAATCTCATTACCTTCTCAAGTCATCTAGATTCAAGACATACACTATTTTCCCCATTTGGTCAAGGAATCAAATATTCAAGGCCAATCAATCAAAACCCTTGATTGAAATGATCATTTATGTTGATTTAACATGATTTTAATGTCTTATAATAAATGCTTTATTATTGGATTTGAGCCTATATAAAGTTCTCACACTTATCCTTGTAATTTATAAGTCCTTTTGATCATGAAATAAGAATTACTCAGTTTAGTTTTTAAACACTTTGATGAATCTTTTATTGTGTTTTTCAGTTTGTCTAAGTTCTTGTGAGGTTTCCCTTGAACAAATCTAGTTTAAGCGAGAGAATCATACGAACCCAAAAATCAAATTTCTGTTTTGAACGAGTTCAACACCAAAAATCCAACCCACCTATAAATGCTTCAATAAGGGTTAAGACAAATCTAACTCATTTAATCTCAATGAATTACCCTCATTTATTCTAAAAATTACTTCAAAGTCAAGGCTATGTGATAACGAATCAAATTTGTACATTGGGCTCATCGAGATCATGTTGAAAATCTAGGATTAATCATGAGAAAATCAATTCACAATCATTATTAAGTTTGATTAATTTAACTAGCTGAATGATATTTGAATGCTTATCGAAACAAATTCTTCAAAACTTGACAACCTAGAACATGTGGTTAAAAACGCATATCATAGATCACAACTATTTTGTTTTCGCATTTAGCATATTCATCCAGATGGTCCATCCAAAGGATGTTCATTTCGATTTTTGTCAATTCACTTAAATGATTCATCTGGATGCTTTGTTCATTTGCTCATCCAGATCGTTCATCTGAATGATTATAATAAGAAAAAGACTCAAATACCCCTATTTTAGTATAACTTTTTGTTCTTTTTTTTAATAAGAACCATATATTTTAGATCATAATCATAATTTTTCTATTTTAATATCAACCAAATTAATTTTTTTATCTTTTATTTAAATTATATTTCCAACTAACTAACGTGTAGATTATATTTTTAGATTGATATTGCGGTTTTCTCGGAAAATACGATT
Organism: Anastatica hierochuntica; assembly: GCA_900406275.1. Lineage (NCBI taxonomy): Eukaryota > Viridiplantae > Streptophyta > Magnoliopsida > Brassicales > Brassicaceae > Anastatica > Anastatica hierochuntica. Next base: position 9,458 of record OVAN01000338.1, read on the forward strand.
TTACGGTGTTGGCAGAAAAAATGTGATAGCAGTCATGGCGAAAAAAATGATTTTGTGGTTTTTGCAGAAAAATGTGATTTTGATAGGAAAATGTGGCTTTGCGAAAATTTACGGTTTTACTGTTTTGTAGAGAAATGCGACTTTGCGGTTTTGACGGGAAAATGCGATTTTACGGTTTTGGCAGGAAGATATGATTTTACGGTTTTGGCGGGAAAATGTGATTTTATGGTTTTGGCGGGAAAATTTGATTTTATGGTTTTCGCGAGAAAATGTGATTTTACGGGTTTTATACGAAAAATGTGATTTTACGGATTTTATACGAAAAATGTGATTTTGTGGTTTTGGCGGGAAAATGTGATTTTACGATTTTGGCAAGAAAATGTGATTTTACGGTCTAGACGAGAAAATGTGATTTTGCGGTTTTTGTTGGAAAACGATATTTTCGGTTTTTATAAGAAAACATGATTTTATGATTTGGCTATAAAATGTGATATTGTGGTTCTAGCGAAAAATGTGATTTTGCTACTTTTTTGCAGGAAAACGTGATTTATGCAGTTTTAGCGGAAAAACATGATTTTGCGGTTTTGGCGGAAAAATGTGATTTTTCGGTTTTGTAGAAAAATGTGTTTTTGCTGTTTTGTAGGAAAACATGTTTTGCAGTTTTGTAGGAAAACGTGATTTTTCGGTTTTTGCGAAAAAATGTTATTTTTTGTTTTTGGTTGGAAAATGCAATTTTGCAATTTTGGCGAGAAAATGTGACTTTGTGGTTTTGGCGAAAATATATGGTTTTTTGGTCTTGACGGTTTTGGTGGGAAAATGCAATTTTACGGTTTTTACAGAAAATGTGTGTCGATGGCAATGAACATGAGGAATAAAGCGTTGATTTGCAATTTTTGTTTTGTTTGAGGGCATTTTTGTCTTCTCAATATTTTGGATGAACCTGGTTCATCTGGATGATACGATTAAACTCATTCAAGTGATCTTGAAACTTTTAACTAAAATTTAAAAACTCACTCAAATGATCAATCCAGAGGATTCATCCAAATGATTCATATATTCGTTTAAACGTACATCATTTCATAGATTCATCCAAATGATTCATCTAGATGAACAAACGAACAACATCCATATATACTTGATAATCAAAGAGAAGAAGCAAGCGCAAAAATGAAAAGAAAAAAAGAGAGAAAGAATATTAATGCGAGATTATTGGATAAAATCTACTTGCTAAACATCCTTATGCTCCAAACAAATTAAAATCACCACTAAGAGCTACAAAAGAAAAAACGGTAGTAGAGAACTTAGGGCTGGGCATTTTTGGTATTGCGTGGGGTTCAGGTTCGAGTTCGGGTTTTTTGGTGCACAAACTTTAGATCCATTTAGGTATTTTAAAATTCGGATTGGAATATGTTCGAGTATATTCAGATTCAGGTCGGATTTAACAACTTAAAGAAAACTCGAATATACCAGAAACTATTTCATGTTCGGGTATTTTCGGATTTTTGATTTCTGGTTCAGATATTTTTTGAAACTTTCAGGATTTTTCCGAGTTTTTCGAGACATTTTAGGTTTTCTCAAGTACCTGTTCCGGTTCGAATTCGGTTCCGGTAATACCCGATACCGAAATACCATGAAACAGGTTCGATTAGGGTATTTTGTTGTCGGGTTTGGTTCAGGTATTTTGCTCATTTCTAAGAGAAATGAAGAAACTTAGAAGTCTACAAACTTAATCACAATAAGATTAGATCCGCCTACAGCTAAACCACTTACTTGCTCTGCCTATCTAAACCTACAATCCCGAATTTCCCAAACCTAAAAAACTTAATAGATAATCAACTACAATGTTATTTCACTGTTATCTACTAGCGTTGTAGTGATTTGGTTATCTTTCTTTTTTCCAAGTATTGTGCTTAATGTTGTTTAATATAACTATACATAAACATAGGGAAAAAACAAATTCAAACATACGTAAAAGTATTTTATAAAACAAACATATGTCTTGTTTTCATATTGTTTATAAAAGAAACAAGCTGTGGACAAATTTAATCCTAAAAAATTTAGACAATACAAGACTTCAACAAATAAGACATGGTAGATCATATTTATCAGCGAATCTAATATCTTGGGAGTGACTAGTTGGGGTTGTTACTGTATATTTTTTGAAAAGATTTTTACTGTAAAAACTTTAGAGACTTTGACTTTAAAAAAAAATAAAAGGAGATATTTCATGCTTTAGAAAAAACTGCCGATGAAGTGCAAAAATGTGAAAAAATTGTTGTGAGATTTATCAGGAGTACTTTTAGGACTTTCATGGCTTTTTTTTGTCAACCACACGTTAATCATGGTAGAAGGTACGAGACCCTCTAGCCAATTGGACTTTCGTGGCTTTTAAAACAATAAAGTATGATTGGATAAAATATGACTTTTTTTTAAAGTCTTCACAGCTTTTAAAGTCTATTTGTCAACTACACCTTTTTTTTTATCAATTGGTTGTGATATTACATTGAACCAAAAGGAAACGATTGTAAAACTTAAAAAACAAGAGAAATTATGTCAAATATATACAAAAACCAGTAATTAACAAACTAATACCTACTTTTTATTATTTATTTTTTAACACATATAAATTACAATTTCACCTCTAATTATTTTTTTTTTGTTCTGAGAGAAAGCCCAATTATGTAATTACACCCCATTACTATTAATTTTTTTGTGAAACCTAAAACTTAATTAATTGTTTATTTTTGTTAACACACAAATTCACCCCCAAAAAAGCAAAGACAGAAAAAGTAGAAACCAAAAAATGAAAAGAAAAAAAACAAAGCATAACCACCTTGGTATCAAGAAAACAAGAGAGAATCTAAAAATTTATCTTATTATTCTAAGACTTAATTCTTGGACTTTTTCCCCACGTGCAGACTTAAGTTGTAGTTAGGTTATGTTTTTAAATAATTGTTTAAATAACACTCTAAGTATCACTAAAACATTAAACAAGTATTTTAGTGTTATTTACATATAGCATTTGACGATTAAGTGACTCAAAATAAGACATTAACAACTATTTAGATAACTCTAAAAGACTTGTTAATACCCAAACGAGCAAAGTAACAATCAAGATGTGTGAATAGTTTGGATTAACAGTATAACAACTATTTTCAAACATATTGATTCTAGATTTTTGATAACCTTAAAAACGTGTGTCTAATTAGATTCCAAAATCTAAATTTAGATAAACTATATCATAGAACACATCTTACTGAAGACACTATTATCTAATCAAAGATGTATATCAATTTTGACCAATCTTTGCTTGAAGCATTCTTAAACAAAGCCTCGAACCGAAACATATATATTAAGTTTTATAGCAGAGATTAGAGAACCTATGCCACATGTTGGATTATGTCCACATAGTTAACATATAATAAAATTGAAATTACACCAAAATTTGCAGATATTACCAACTTCTAACATTTGATGTCAATCATATAAAAGGGTTATCAAAAACACAAAAGCAAGACAAAGAGATCAAGAAACATATATTAAAACAGAGTTTAAGTGTTTTGAGGAATCAAATATTTAAGTTTCTATCAATTTTGTAACTCAAAGACTAAGAGACACACACGAATACTAACACACATAGATTTTAAGCGATAGAGAGGTCTTCTACAGTTTCAAGAGATAATGTTTTAAAACATAATCACATAAGTACACTAACCTATAAATTGACCAAGGATGCAAGATGCATGATTAAAATGATATATGATGAATGGTGCAAGAAGTGCTAAAGAATAACAATAAAATTTAAATCATAACATTGCGAACATATTATTGTGTATGTTAAGAATAATCACCAAGGATTTAAGGGCAAACTCTGAACAAATACAACTACATGTAGAATATGCTAAGAAGGGAGACTATATCACAAAACACATCTAAACTTAAATCAACTATATCACAAAATACTGTATCACGGAACACATCTTACTGAAGACACTATTATCTAATCAAATGTGTCTATCAATTTTGAACCTATCTTTGCTGGAAGCATTCTCAAACAAAGCCTCAAAACAGAATATCGAGTTTGATAGCAGAGATTAGAGAACCTATGCCACATGTTGAATTATGTCCACATAGTTAACAACAGTTAGTATATAACAAAATTGAAATTACACAAAAAAATATTGCAGATATTACCAACTTCCGATATTTGATATCAATCACATAAACAAATCAAGAAAGATACATTAAAACAGAGTTAAGAGTGTCTTGAGGAATCAACTTTGTAACGCAGAAGAGACATACATGAATACTAGCACACAAAAGATAACGTTTTAAAACATAGTCACACAAGTACACTAACATATAAATCTAGCATAGCCACATCGAAACCAAGGATGCAAGATGCATGATGCAAAGGATGATGTATGATGCCTGGTGCAAGAAGTGCTAAAGAACAACAATGAAACTTAAACCGTAACATTACAAGCATATTGTTGTATATGTTAAGAATAATCACCAAGGGTTTAAGGGCATACTCTGAACAAATACTACTACATTCAAAATATGTTAAAAAGGGTGACTCTAAAATATCAATTTAATAACAGTGAGAGAGAACACATACAAACACCAACACAGAGAATAAATACTTTGAAATCACGAAGCACAAAATGTTATGTTTTCATGCACACATTTATGATGAATACTCTATATTTAAATAACTTAAATTGAGTCGTGTCAAAAAAAAACTTAGATTAAGCCTAGTATTTAATTCTTGTAATATCAACAATACTAACCAAAACACTGACCTACCATTTCAAGAATGAATAAGTTAACAGTAAGTTTCAAGGCACTAACACATTTTAGATCAAGGATAGTAATATTGTTCGTACTTAGTTAGCATCAATCAATGGTAAGTCCAGAACAATACCTGAGATTGTCACGCTGCACCTGACATCTCCTCCGGAGGATCAAAGAGTTTGTTTGAAGTATCTTTTAGAGCAAATGACCTACATAAGTAAAATTTAGTCTTTACTAAGAATCTAAGAAAAGCATTTTCAAGTTCATAACTGAACAAAACCAAAAATACATCTTCCAATGAATTCAGTTACATAACAATTATCAAAAACAACTTTAAAAAATGAACGAACATGTAATTGTAACGAAAGACTGCTACATTTGAAATCTCCTCCGGTGTACTTAAGCTGGAGTGAACGGTGGCTCAGAGGTAGCCGTTGAGAAACAAATTGTGGATAAGTTTATTCCTAAGAAACTTAGACAATAAAAGACTTCAACAAATAACACATGGTATATCATAAGACAAATTTTATTTTTTGATCAACTTGTTGTGATATTAGATTAAACCAAAGGGAAACGATAGAACAAAGTTTGTGAAATTAAAAAAAAAAGATAGAACAAATAGAAACAAAAAACAGAGCATAACCACCTTGACATAAAAAAAAACAGAGAGAATCTTTCATAAAAAAAACAGAGGGAGTCTAGAACTTTATTTTATTATTCTAAGACTTAATTCTTGGACTTCTTTCCCACGTTAAGGCTAACGTTGTAGTTAAGTTATGTTTTTAAATAATTTTTTAAATAACACTCTAAGTGACACTAAACAAGCATTTTAATGTCATTTGTATCTAGCATTTGACGATTAAGTGACTCAAAATAAAATATTAACAACTATTTAGATGACACTAGAACACTTGTTAATGTTTTAATAGGGGTGTTAATACCCAAACAAGCAAACAAATGTATTATCAAGATGTGTGAATAGTTTGGATTAACACAATAAAAACGAGTGACTAACTAGATTCCAGAATCGATACATAGAAGTTAGATCAACTATATCATAGAAGACACTATTATCTAATCAAAGGTCTATCACTTTTGAACCAATCTTTATTAAGTTATTAAGAAACATACATTAAAACAGTCCATACATTAAAACAAAGTTAAAGAGTTTTGAGGAATCAATATTTAAATTTTCTATCAACTTTGTAACACAAAGAGACATACACGAATACTAATAGAAAAAGGTATTCTAAAATTTCTTGTGTTATAGAGATAAGATAATGTTTTGAAACATAAATACACAAGTACACTAAACTATAAATCTAGCATAGAAATGTTGACCAAGGATGCATGATGCACGAAGTGGTAGAGAACAACAACGAAACTTAAACCGCAACATTGCGAGCATATTATTGTGTATGTTAAGAATATTCACCAAGGGTTAAGGGTACACTCTGAAAAAAGACAACTACATTCAGAATATGCTAAGAAGGGAGACTCTAAAATATCAATCACATAAAGGGAATATCAAAACAAGAAAGCAAGACAAAGAAATCACGAAACATACATTAAAAACATAGTTAAAGGAAGGTTTTTTTGACTTTTGAGGAATCAATATTTAAGTTTCTATCAACTTTGTAACACAAAGAGACATACATAAATACTAGCATACATAGATTTTTAATCAACGGAGAAGTATTCTACAGTTTCAAGTGTTGTGAAGAAAAGATAACGTTTTAAAACATAATCACACAAGTACATTAACATATAAATCTAGCATAGCCACATTGAGTCCAATGATGCAAGATGTATGATGCAAATGACGATGCATGATCCAAGAAGTGCTAAAGAAAAACAATGTAACATTGCAAGCATATATGTTAAGAATAATCACCAAGGGTTTTAGGAGCATACTCTGAACAAATACAACTACATTCAGAATATGTTAAAAATGGTTGAATCTAAAGTATCTACTCATTAACTTTGAGAACACATACAATACTGACCAAAACACTAACACATTCTAGATCAAGGATAGTAATATTGTATGTACTTAGCATCAACCAAACAATAAATGGCAAGTCGTGCATAAAAAAATATCAAAAAGAAAATAAAAACCATATACCTGTGATTGTCATGCTGCAATTTGAAATCTCCTCTTGTGTATTTATCCTTCTACCCTGTAGAAATCAAATAATTAAGTCATTGGTGAATAAACGATTGGTATTTTTAAAACTTTTGTCACTGTATAATGACTAACTTTTAGTCATTTTCTAATGACTAGCTTTCTAAGCCATGGGTTTTTGTTTTGATATGTTTGAAAGAACATAAGAACGATCCAAAGTCTTTTGTCAATAGACTAGTTCAAGTCGTGGGTTAAAGGATCGCATTTTTCAATTTTTAGTCACTGTCTAGTGACGAAATTTAAAAATCGTGGGTTCTATTTTTTTCCGTTTTAAAGACATAAATCCGAATGAAAAGGTCTCTTGTCGAAGACTTGCATAACTCGTGGATCACATAAATGATCGCAATTTCAGATTTTTGTCGTTTTCTAATGACAATTTATAAGCCGTGGGTTTTATGTTATGTCAATAGACTTTGTTTAAGCCGTGGGTATGTTGGATTTTTAGTCACTGTCTAATGACTAGCGTGAAACCGATCAAAAGGTTTTTTCCCGATTGGGTCACAACTGAGTTTAAGTTTTGCCATCTGTTTTCGTTCTAGCGAAAGGAAAACCGATTGCAAGCTTCTTTTCAATAGACTTCTTTAAGTCGTGCATCAAAGGATCAGAGCTTTGAATCCTTAGTCATTGTCAAATGACTAACTTTCAAGCCTTGAGTCATTTGTACGTAGACTTTTTTAAGCCGCGGGTCACAAACTATTGGTATTTCCGAATTTTCGTCACTTGTCTAATGACTAATTTGAAGTCGTGGGTGCTGCTTTTTCTGTCTTGTTTTAGAGAATCCAAAACAATAGAAAGTCACTGTCAGAAGACTTGTTTAAGCCATGGTTTTGCATTTTGTTTTAGAAAACAAAAGGCAACAAAAGTCTCTTGATTATAATTGTTTAAGCCGTGGGTAACAAACAAACAATCTGTACTTTTGAGTTTTAGTCATTGTCTCTCTAATGACTGGGATTAAGCCGTTAGTCATGTTTTTGTTTTAGAGAAAATATAACTAATCAAAACTCTCTTGTCAATAGCCTTTGTTCAAAGAAACGATCAGTTTTTTCAGATTTCAGTCATTGTCTAATGACTATCTTTTAAGCCTTTGGGTCAAGGAACTGGAGTTTCCGAATATTAGTCATTGTCTAATGACTTTTAAACCATTGGTATCTAATGTCTCTTATCCATACACTTTTTTAAAATGTGCGTCAAAGGATCAAAGTTTTTGAAAACCGATTGAAAGTTTAAAGCCGTGGGTACCAAAGTTTTCAATTGTTAAAGTCACTATCTAATGAGTTTTCAAGCCGTGGGTACTTAGGGTCAAAGGACCGAAGTTTCTGAATGTTAGTCACTGTCTAATGACTTTCAAGCCGTATGTACTTAGGATCAAATGAACTAAGTTTCCGATTTTTAGTCATTGTCTAATGACTTTTCAAGCCGTGGGTACTTAAGATCAAATGACCAAAGTTTTCGAATGTTAAGTCACTGTCTAATGACTTTCAAGCCGTGGGTACTTAGGGTCAAATGACCGAAGTTTTTGATAGTTAGTCATTGTCTAATGACTTTTCAAGCCGTGGGTACTTACGTCAAAGGACCGAAGTTTCCGAATGTTAGTCACTGTCTAATGACTTTCAAACCGTAGGTACTTAGGGTCAAAGGACCGAAGTTTCCGATTGTTAAAGTCACTGTCTAATGACTTTCAAGCCGTGGGTACTTAGGGTCAAAGGACCGAAGTTTCCGATTGTTAAAGTCATTTTCTAATGACTTTCAAGCCGTGGCTACTTAGGGTCAAAGGACCCAAGTTTCCGATTGTTAAAGTCACTGTCTAATGACTTTCAAGCCATGGGTACTTAGGGTCAAAGGACCAAAGTTTTCGATTGTTAAGTCACTGTCTAATGATTTTCAAGTCGTGGGTACTTAGGGTCAAATGACCGAAGTTTCCAATTGTTAAAGTCACTGTCTAATGACTTTCAAGTCGTGGGTACTTAGGGTCAAAAGACCGAAGTTTCCGATTGTTAAAGTCACTGTCTAATGACTTTCGAGCCGTGGGTACTTAGGGTAAAATGACCAAAATTTCCGAACTGTATAATGACTTTCAAGCCGTGGGTACATGACCAGAGTTTTCAATTGTTAAGTCACTGTCTAATGACTTCTAAGCCGTGGGTATTTACTTTCCATCCCTTAGTATTCCAAACACAAGTGACCAACTTTAATTATTTTGCTAAGGCGATGGATTTTCAAATTCCGGTCATCGGGACAATATCCCCCAAAAGAATCTGGCAAAAACACTATATTTGATATATTTGATTTTTTAAAAAATCATGTTTATCCTTAATGAGTTTATCCTTAAAAAATCATGTTTATCCTTAATGAGTTATTTAATATATTTGATATATTTGATTTTAATCAAAAAATAATATATATATATATATAATTCTAAATATGATATAAGATAAATATATTTTAAAATAAAATAATTAAAAAAGAGAATTAACTTTACTCAAGAACTCAATCATACTTTATATAAAATTTATTCTATTTAAATAATTATTAAGATATTGTATATTTTGATTAATTAAAAAACCATATGAAGTTATGAACTGATAAAGTGTTATATCTTCTACTTTTTGATAGCTATACAGAAAATAAATTTACTAAATAATGAATCGAAATTTGTAGTCACGAATAAAATAATTTAAAATTTAATATTATAGTTTCTAGCGGGGTCAAATGTCAACATCTGTTAAATATTCAATCTTACGCAAGATATGCTAAATGGAGTAATATAGTATTTAGGATTATATTTTTTGCGGGGTCGAATTTTAAAATCTGTAAAATATTTATATCTTATACCGAATATGCCAAATAGAATGTGCACTACTTTATTTTAAAATTCATATAATAATTTGTATTGTCTATACAAAAATCACATGATTAAAATTTTTTTTTCCAACCACACAATAATCAAAAGTTATCCCTCAAATCAGATGACCAATCTGGGGGATGAGAGTCTACAAAAATAAAATCATGTTGAAAAGATCGTGCTCCTCGCGCCAGAGTATCGGCTACTATATTCGCCGTACGTGGGATAAGTGTCAAAGAGAAACTCGGGAAGAACTCCTGAAGCAAGTGATAATCTTGTAGTTGTGTATGAAAGGCTGGCCAGTCATCCGGTTGTTTTATGATGTTTGTTAGTTCTGCACAATCCGTCTGGAAAGTCTGACAATCTATTCCTCAGTTATGCAGTTCAGTCATCGCCCATAGCAGAGCTTCCAACTCTGAATGCAGTGGTGACAAACTTCGACAATGGCCTTTGGCCCCCAACAAGATTACTTCGTTTCCTGAATTCTGACAAACCCAGCCAAGTCCAGAGGTGGGATCAGATTGTTTCCAGGATCCATATACCCAACAAGATAAGCCGTCTGTAACTGTTGGTGCCACAAACGATTGGTTCTCGTCAAGAGGCAAAGGGATTTGCGCTTCATGCCAAGCTATGGAGTCCGTTTCTGCATTTCGGAGAATCCCATCCACATCCGTTTGGACTCCTTAAAAATATTTTTTATTCCGCGCTTTCCAATATTAGCCACATAATCCATGGGAAGAGCACATAGCGATCCTTATCAGAACTCCTCATCGGGGTCCGCCAAAAAAGATAGTTCAAATTTGAGTGAATAGAGTTTGACGGGAAGGCCTGCATTCGTTCCTGATTCTTGAAAGAATCCCAAATATTTATAACCGAGGTACACTCAAAGAAAACATGATTAATTGTTTCCTCTGCGGACCCACATCATTGACATATGGTATCGCACTGTATGCCTTTGTGAATTAATTATGTGGTCACCGCTATACTCCCTGTGATAAGTTGCCAGAGAAAATGTTGTATCTTCAGAGGACATTTTATCCGCCATGCGAATGCTTTTAAGGCTTCCAGTCCGGATCCCCAACCATTATTATTAACTCGTATTATCTCTCTAGAATTCGAGATCCTATAACCTAACTTGACCATATATTTTCCGGATCGTGTGTAATGCCATACTAAGTCATCGTAGGCAATTGTGCGGCTCGAATGGATACCGCGGATTAGTCCTATATCCGCTGGGTTAAAAAAAGCCTCTAACAAAGGCAGATGCCAATCCCTCGTTGTTGGATCTATCAGTTGGTAGACTTGTAAATGAGGGTGCCAAAGACTCCCCGGACCTCTGGCTGGTCGCGGGTTAACATCTGGTACCCATGGGTAATGACAGACGGACGTATTAATTCCGGAGCCTATTCTTACCCTTGCTCCTTGACTAAGAAATTCCTGAGTTGAATAAATGCTCTTCCAACCGAAAGAAGGTGAATGCGGTTTCTTTGCATTTAAAGGATGATACTTCCTGAAATAACGGCCACGTAACACCCGAGCAACGAGGGAACCAGGAAACTGGACTAGTCTCCAAAACTGTTTAGCCAATAAGGCCGTATTGAAATCCTCCAGAGACTTGAAGCCTAAACCTTCTTCCTCTTTTGGAATACATAATTTATCCCATGCAACCCAATGGAGACCGCGGTGACATCCATTGGAGCTCCACCAGAATTTAGAAATTGCACTGGTTAACTTTGTTGTTAACTCTTTGGGTAGCTTGAAACATGACATGACGTAGTTGGGTAATGCAAGAGCAACTGATTTTATCAGAATCTCTTTGCCCCCTTTGAATAGGTATTTGGAAGACCAACCATTAACCCGATCGCCCAACCGTTCTCGAACATAATTAAAAATTTGACTCTTAGACCCTCCCAAGCTTTCAAGAATCCCTAGATATGTACCCATACCACCTTCTTTGGTGATGCCTAGAAGACTCTTTATTGTACCCTTAGTAGATTCTCGGACATTCTTCCCAAACATAACAGAGGACTTGTCAAAATTAATCACTTGTCCTGATGCAGCCCCATAATCCCCCAGTACATCCAGTATTGCTTGGCATTGTGATGCCTCTACCTTGCAAAAAAATAGGCTGTCATCAGCAAAGAGTAGATTTGATATTGCCGCGCTATGTCTCGCTATTTTTACACTGGTAATTGCATTATTCAGTTCCTTCCTCTTTATATTGGCAATCAATACCTCCGTGCATATAATAAAAAGATAAGGCGATAAAGGATCACCTTGACGTAATCCTCTATGGGGAATAATATTCCCCGTCGTTTTCCCATTAAACAAAATCTTATAAGATACTGATCGAATACACCACATTAACCACGAAATCCACACCTTTCGGGTGATCCGTTTTTGGAATAAGACAAATATTTGTCACATTCAACCGAGCATCAAAACTGCCACTTCAGAAGAAATTCCTCACTAACTTGACCAAATCAGCCTTTAGGATTCCCCAATAGCGTTGAAAAAACAAAGCCGTCATCCCATCAGTCCCATGTGCCTTTTCAGGGTGCATGACAAAAAGTGTTGATCTGACTTCATCTTCCGTAATATCCCGAACCTGGATCATGTGATCCGTAATTACTGGATGAACATTCTCAAGAACCTGGCTCAGGTTGTCCGTCCCAAATTGAGTAAACAAGCCATGAAAATATTCGACCGCTATTTTTTCCATCCCTTCAGGAGATTCCTCCCAGGAATCTTGTGAGTCAAAAAGTCCGGATATCCGATTCCGATCCCATCTTTGCTTGGTCGAGGCATGGAAAAATTTCGTATTCCTGTCGCCCTCCTTTAACCATAAGTTCCTACTCTTTTGTTTCCAATATATTTCCTCCTCCTTATATGCTTCTTGAAGCTTCCTTTTAATTTCTACGATAACATCCTGAGACACAGAGTCATCATTTTGGGCATACTCCAACTTTAGTTTCAAAGATTCGATTTTCTCCTTTCCTGGTTGGACATTATTCTTTCTCCACCAGGAGATTGAATTCCGACAGTTAAAGGTTTTGTCCACAAATACTGGTATCCTAAAATTTTGTGTTCGCTGCATTCCATGTTCAATAGCTTCAGCTAAACCCTCCTTTCCTATCCATCGCTTATCGAATCGGAAGTTTTTGTAGTACTTTTCTGCCTTATAGTTTGACTTTAGCAAAATCGGTCGATGATCTGAGCTAATCCTTGCTAAATGTTCAACCTTAGAATGATTGAAAATGTTATGCCATTCTTCATTACCAACTACGCGATCCAACTTACATCGGACATTTTGCTTATTCCGCATGCCTTTCCATGAAAACTGGTCACCCGCACAGGGAAACTCCGTCATTCCACAGTGCCTTAGCATATCATTAAAGGGGACAAATGATGATGTAGGTCGCATACTACCTCCTTTTTTCTCATGATTCCTGGTTAACTCATTTAAGTCACCAACTATTAACCATGTTTTAGTTCTATTTGTCCCAATTTCCATTAATTTATCCCATACTAACCAACGATTGGCAGCCACTGGGTCGGCGTATACAAACGAAATTGAAACTTTAAATCCATACAACAATGCATTAACATCAATAATGCGATTGCTCAAATAAAGAATTTCTAATTTTATTTCATTATTATAAAAGACGGCAAGACCACCACTCAAACCCAACGGTTCCACCGTGTACAAATGATTGAAACCAAATTGCAATTGAAATTTTTTTAAATAAATAGAAGACTGCTTAGACTCCAAAATAAACACAATATCGGTTCTGAATTTAGTCCATAAATCCTTCAGCGTGTCACCTGTCAGGTCACTCCCTAGACCTTGACAGTTCCAACTCATGATCTTCACGGGTGTGCTGGTGACTTCGGGAGAGCCACCATACCTTTCGGCATTACATTTCGACTCACCAAGCCTTTCGTATCTCCCTTTGTGTGACCAATCAGTTTGTTCGTTCCTGCACCAACAAGATTTTGTGAGTTAGAGTCATTTGAACCTTTCTTGGTTCTTCCTGTAATAGCCAACCGCTTTTTCGGCGAAACCATCAATAACAAGTTCATTTTCCTCGTATTTATTCCTTTAAGCTTACTCGAGCTCTTACTACTCTTAGCAATACCGTTTCCTTTATTAACCAAACTAATCCCATTCAAACCATTAACAAGTGTAGCTATACCCGTAAAGGAGGATGAAGAAATGATACCTTCATTATCAGTGAACTGCCGATCCTCCACTTCATTCACAATATCCATAGTCTCAGTACCTAGGACCTCATTTCCAGCATCACTTCCAGTGACCAACTCATTACCAGCATAAACCATATCATCCTCAGGTTGTATAGCAACATCCATACCTGTGTCCCCCGATATCTCCTCCAAAATTTGAACCTTAACCTCCTGAGATGTTGCCAAATTGGAAACAACACTCTCCTATTTCTCAAGGACCATAGCCTCACCATCTTCAGCGAGAAGATCGTCATCCTCCATCAAACTACCTGTCTCTTGTACCTGGACGTTAACCACGTCATCACCCTTAGTCATATCCATGTCATGACCCATTCCAGAGCCAGAAACTGCTCGCGTACTCTCTGCCACAGCCAGCTGTATGCCCCGCGATGCTGAGCTTGAAGCATATCGTGGTTTCGGCCAAGACGATGAGCTTCGCTTGGGTGCATATGTCATATTCCCCTCTCGTGGCCGACCATCCCTCTGAGAATGATGAGGCCTAATCTGAGAACTTGAGGGACGAGAATGGCGATAACCACCTTTCCCGCCATCCCGTTTCATAACTTTCTCTGCATATGTTTCTTTTTGCTTTCCTTGGCCAGCCTCTGGTCCTCTATACCGCCCCTCTCGCTCTCGCTCCATGCTCTCACTGAAATCCAAATCCAAGGCACGTTTTACCGGTAAACGCCTCCCACCTTCTTTGTTACCCCCATCTTGCCTCGGAATTGTCCCTGCTGGAAGCAGCGGCACACTGTCCACGTGGTGTTGTGGCCGAGAAGACACAGCTAACTTCGGACAGACCGTGGCAGCGTGCGTAAGCATATGGCAGTGAGTACAAAAGCCATTCAGCTTCTCATACTTAATACCCACACTGATTTCCTCTCCATGGTCAAAGGGTACCACTGTTGAGAAAATCAGGGGTTTGAAACCATCCACAGGAACAGAAATACTTCCTGAATCAACATCCAAGTCGTTGACAACACCAATCGCTTTCCCGACAACCCTGATCGTTGCTTCTTCCCATAAATGCAAGGGAATGTCATCCACCTTTACCCAAAACGTGAGAGCCAAAGGATAGGAAGGGTGGACCACAGGTTCCCAACTAACTATTGACACCATCCAGCCATCAAAATGATAGGGTCCGTAATCCAGAACATCCAGGAGATCCCGTTCAGTCTGGAAGTTAAACTGGAATATGCCATTACCAATCTCTCCCCCTTCCACTCTCCCCTCTAGCTTCCAAATCTTTGGGAAATTAGCGATCAGTTTTTCCATGCTCTGTTCTACCGGGTTCATCAATCTTCCGATGAGTGTCAAGGAGAATTGTTGAACTCTGTTGGCGATTGTGGCCTTTGACAATCGCACCGATTCTGCTCGCACCACCCTCTTCCCATTGCCTACCGCAAGTTGAGCCATTCTCACCACCAAAGAAATAATCCGAGAAAACTTTGGACCCTTAGAGAAACCGAAACTGGTAAGCCGTAACGCAAGCCAAAACCTTCCAGCAACTAAGAATGTAGCCTCTAGCACTTGGAGGAACAGTGATAGGTTGAACAAAAGTAACGAGGAGGTGACTGAATAAATATTAGCCTCGAGACTCTCCATGAGAGGTAAAAAAAAGGAAGGGACAACTTCTTCTAGATCGGTACAGTGAATCTGAAATCCAGAGAGATCTTACCCAATCACAGAGCCATCGCCTTTGTTTCCATAAACAGAAGACGAAACAAATCGAGCCTCCTTCGCCCAAAGGAATGATTGGCCAATCAAGGAGCGTAAAGGATCTGCTAAATCTTCGTGCCAGTAACCAACTCTCAAACCCTCGATACACTCTTGAAACCGAAAGATTCCCTTGCCTTAACCATCGATCCCTTTCGAATCCTTTGCAATCAACCAAATCAGTAGGAGATAGCGAAATCCCCAAAGTGAAGGAAACTCCCAATCGAGAACCTTCCTTAGCTGCATCTGCTCTCTACCACTAAACAACCGTCGCCGACCGAGCTTAGCCACCATTACCCGCCGGCGGCGGCGAGGAGACTCTAAAAACTAAATCTCGCCATAGCCATCGCTCTCTCTCTTTTAATGATTTATTCCTCTTAGTAATACATGATTAAAATTTTAAAAGTCAAAAATTTTAAGATATCATTTTTTAAAACTCTAATTATATTGAAATAAACCGAAATCAAAGAGAGTTTAAGTTTAAACATCAAAACAAAAGAAAAAAAACCATACAAGCACAATTTGGTCCAATATCATATTAGTTGGAAATTTTGAAAGTCGAAAATTTTTACATATCAAATCTAAAATTTACCAAATTTTAATGCCCGCATATTATGCGGGCCAACTAGCTAGTTTTAAATATTTACAAAGACCAAAATCATTATGAATTTTGTAAGATAAATATATATTAGTAACTAATTGTGTATTATATGAAAATAGATTTTAAACTTTTAATCACAAATATTTTTATGGTAAAATTTTGTTTGACAATTGGTGTAAATTAGTTCATGTTTTACTTTATTTTGTTAGATCGAATTAAATAAATAAAAATTCTCCAAAATTAGATTCTCATTAACCAATCAAATTATAACGTTAATTTTCAGACTTTTCCTATCAATGACACATCATCAAAAATCACTAAAGTGTATTTTTTGTTAATAATAAAAAGGATTTGGTTTAATCAAAATTGATTGTAAGATACCGGTTCACTACTACAGCACTACGGTTATACCACTCGGTGTCTTCCATATCCAAACCGGACCCGACAGAATCTACGCAAGTCGACGTGTGTATCTCACCTTCTTTGACTCATTTTAGAAACCCTAATTTCAGTGTCACTTTACACAGATTCGCGCCGTCGCCACCACCCTCAGAATCGTACAGCTATGGCGGCATCTTCTCAGCTTCTCTCTCAACCATCTTCATCTCTCCGTGGAACCCTAAATCAGCACCAATTGAACCAATCCTCGCTCTCAAGATTCCCCATTTTGTCTCTTAAGTCCACATTGAAGCCACTCAAACGCCTCTCCGTGAAAGCCGCCGTATCCCAAAACTCGGTGAAACCTCTGACTAAGGATTCCGGCGGCGATCAGGCTCCTTCGTCGTCGTTCAAGCACTGTTTCAAGAAATCGTCTGATGGGTTTCTCTATTGCGAGGGGACTAAGGTTGAGGATATCATGAAGAGCGTCGAGAGAAGACCCTTTTACTTGTACAGCAAACCACAGATTACAAGGAACGTCGAGGCTTATAAGGAGGCCTTGGAAGGTTTGAGATCAGTCATTGGATACGCTATTAAAGCCAACAACAACCTCAAGATTCTGGAGCATTTGAGAAGCTTAGGCTGTGGTGCTGTGCTCGTCAGTGGAAATGAGCTCAGGCTTGCTCTTCGTGCTGGTTTCGATCCCACAAAGTAAACATTTTTGAAAGAAAAAAACCATTGCTTTGTGTATCTGTTTAGCTTGATTCGTTGCAATCAAATGCCACTTCGGAGAGCTTAGTTTCTGAAACCATTAGGTTCATGACAAGAGTGATATGAATTGTTTGATTTGGTCTATTGGTTTTGTGATAGTTGTTGACTCTGTATCTGCTGTGTAATGAAATGAACAGGTGCATTTTCAATGGGAATGGAAAGCTGTTGGAAGATTTAGTTCTAGCTGCTCAAGAAGGTGTTTTCGTAAATGTTGATAGTGAGTTTGACTTGGATAATATTGTGGAAGCTTCAAGAATTTCTGGTAAGCAGGTTAATGTTCTGCTGCGTATCAATCCTGATGTCGACCCTCAGGTATGGTTATGTCCTGTTCTTTTATAACATAATAGTTCCGCGCAGATTGGATACAGAGTGAGCATATTTCTGGTTGTTGCATTTTTCAGGTGCATCCATATGTAGCTACGGGAAACAAGAACTCAAAGTTTGGTATCAGGAACGAGAAGCTTCAGTGGTTTCTTGATGAGGTTAAGGCACATCCCAAAGAGCTGAAGCTTGTTGGAGCGCATTGCCATCTAGGCTCTACCATTACAAAGGTTACTCCGATTATAGTACTTTACTACTTTATATGTCACGTTCCTGCTCTAATGTTGTGTTTTTGATGTAATCAGATGAATATGGATTGCTCTCTGTTCTTGTTTCCCTTGTTTGCTTTTGCTCCGGGCTCTTAAACTCTACATATCTATGTATGTTTTTTTATTGCAGGTGGATATATTCAGGGACGCTGCGGTTCTCATGGTGGAATACATTGATGAAATCCGCCGTCAAGGCTTTGAAATTAGTTACTTGAACATTGGTGGCGGTTTAGGGATAGATTATTACCATACTGGTGCTGTCCTTCCTACGCCCATGGATCTCATCAACACTGTAAGAACATCTCAAAACCCATTCCCTTCATCTGATCTCATGAATACTTGAATTAGTAGAATCTTCACAATCCTTGATATATTTCAGGTAAGAGAGCTTGTTCTTTCACGAGACCTGAATCTAATAATCGAGCCAGGGAGATCGCTGATTGCAAACACATGTTGTTTCGTCAACCATGTAACTGGTGTGAAGACGAATGGAACTAAAAACTTCATAGTGATTGATGGAAGTATGGCAGAGCTAATCCGTCCCAGTCTTTATGATGCCTATCAGGTAAAACTAATATGTTTGTTACTACAGCATCTTGCTGAGTTGCCCTCTTGGAGTTATATCTAAACATTGGCCTGTTATTGTTTCTTCAACACAAAAGCACATTGAGTTGGTCTCCCCTTCTCCACCTGAAGCAGAGGTTTCCAAATTCGACGTAGTAGGTCCTGTTTGTGAATCTGCTGATTTCTTGGGAAAAGACAGAGAGCTTCCCACTCCTACAAAGGTGAGATAACAATCTAATTCTGTCTGGCTATTCGAGTAGTGTGGGTGGAATCAAAATGAGTTTCTGTTTGTATCCATTTTAGGGAACTGGTCTAGTGGTTCATGACGCTGGTGCATACTGTATGAGCATGGCTTCCACTTACAATCTCAAGATGCGTCCTCCGGAATACTGGGTACCAACACGTCTTTTTCTTGTTCTCTTTGGTAATTCTTAAGTCACGAGGAAGTGGGATATTGATGGATTTGTGTTGTCGGGTTTGCAGGTTGAAGAAGATGGGTCAATATCTAAGATCAGACATGCTGAGACTTTCGAAGACCATTTGCGTTTCTTCGAAAACCTATGAACGCAGAGATTTCACTCAACATTGTTGCCATTCCAGTTGCGCTTGTATGATTATTCGGGACCAGGACCATAACACATTTGCTGTCTTAGATTCCCTATCTTCTGTTTCCGAAGACCGTTTCTGTTTTTGATCAAAAGTGAATTTGTGTGTAATTTTTTTGTCTTCTTAATTACGGCAAGTCCAAAGTTGAAACATCAAAGGCTTGAAACAAAACTCGAAAGCCAAAGAAATTTGAAACAAGAAACAAATGTTGTCAGGTAAGGATACAAAAGTTTAAGTGTCCTCATGGGTCAAAAATCTATCTAGTAACCCAACAAAATCTGCAGTAG
The DNA here is from genome assembly GCA_900406275.1 of Anastatica hierochuntica. Classification (NCBI taxonomy): domain Eukaryota; kingdom Viridiplantae; phylum Streptophyta; class Magnoliopsida; order Brassicales; family Brassicaceae; genus Anastatica; species Anastatica hierochuntica. Next base: position 29,040 of record OVAN01000338.1, read on the forward strand.
AATAATGAAAAAGCATGAAGTGCACTAGTGGAATGTCAAGGATGGCCTTTGAGATCACCTAATCTGTTTGGTTTCACAACAACACAAAACAAGAATGAAGAAACCTCTCAGGTTTAAGGAAAACAAATATCAGAAACCAGAGACTGAAGAGAATGAGTTACCTATGAAACCGAATGCTTCTATTCAAAAGCATAACGGTTAGTATAAACGTAGCCACGGCTGTACACAAATGCCCCAGTGAATGCCCACTAATGGTATACCGGTTTGCGTGGTATATTTTGTTATCTGCAAGTCCTTCAATCTGGCCAACAGCGTAAGCCGCTGCATTCACGATAGTTTAGAAATTCGAAGAGAATGGATTCTATCAAGAAGACAGTAAAAGGTGGTTTTCGAGTGAAAGAACAACCTGTTGACCAGAGCCAGAATCTAGAGTGAGTATACGTGGGAGGTAACAAAATCGTCATGACGGGGATAGCTAGGCATGGAATCAACTGGAACGTCATGCATAACCGGAGATCATTAAACACTCTGCCATCAACTAAGACGCATATAATTTCAATCTACACCTGACTAAAACCATCATGGCAATCATGTATATGGAGAGGAGGTAATGATTTGTTCATGTATTCACATTACCTGGCGTAAGCAACGCTGAGAAATGATATGAATACAAGCAATACGAGGCAACTGACTCCCACTTTCTCCCCCGCTCTCTCAACCAGAAAACTAGAGAAAAGCGAGGAATACGCAATCAATATCTGCAATTACCGTCATTAATCAAGAAACAGCTATTCACATAACCAACCATTAACGCGAAAAAAGAGATTATCATTCAACTTTTCCAGCCGAAATCTCTAAGAAGATTCATCTAAAGCTTCTTTCCATTAGCTATAAGAAGGTCTTTTATTCACAACTTGCTTATAGAAAACAACTAAATAAAACTAAGTACTTCATAGAATCTACACACAAGAAAACTCTCTAAGCTTCTTCAAGTTTTTGTTCACAATGTATTTGCAGAACCAAAAGCAAAACTTAGCAATCAATATTTACATTTATCAGTCACTAATCAAAAAGCATCTAAGCATAAGTAAAAGAAGATTGATTCATCTAAAGCTTATTTCCCATAAGCTAAAAGAAGATTCTGATCCAAGCAAAAGTAAAGTGATTATAAGTTGGTAAGAAAAAAACGAACAGGCAAAGAGTCCCAGACGATTCTGTTGTCATCAGGTTTAAGATGGTAATAAGCAGAACCAAAGGCCAAGCTTGCGATGCTTGCGTAGAACACTGTCCATCCCCAGATCTCACCTTTTAAACTGCCATTTACATACATAATCGAGCTATTGTCATAAGCGATTCAAAAAGCTCAGATTTAGAAATATATGTATAGAGAGAGAAAGAGAGAGAACCTTATGTTAAAGAAGCTTCCTCCAATGCAAAGAACGAGACCAAGAACACCAATAATAAGAAAGGGAAAGTTGGTCATTACATTCAATGTATTAGGTACTCCTGTTCATCAACCAACACAAAACACCTGTCCTTATTACACACATGCAGAGAGAGACAGAGAGACAGAGAGAGATTAAGAGAGAGAGAGAGAGAAGAGAGTGATATACCCATGAAGTTGCGCTTATCGGCGAAGACATGGTGTCGGAAGGAATCAAGAGGAACTTTGGGAGTGAAGAACATTAAGATTAGCCAAAAGAGGAAAGATCCAACCAAAACTCGTTTCTTTTTCCATACCCCGATCTGTTGATTCGTCAACCACACCATTAAAACCACTCTCTCCCTCTTTCTCTTTCTGTGTAAAGATCGTAAAGGTGAAGACTTTACACTCTCTTTTCTCTTTCGTTTTCTGGGTTTGATTAATCTTCCATGTTAAGAAAAAAAGGCGAAGACTTTATTCTCCTGTTCGCTTTTCTTTTTTCGAATTTTCGATTTGAACAACGTGCGGCGAATCTCTTTCTTTTTTTTCGTTAAGTCTTATGGGATTGACGACGACGATCTGTTTCTATTGGTGTCGCTGTTGACAATGACCAACCATCAAACGTCGTCGTCTTTGGATTTTGTTTGCTTGTTTTATTTGTAATTTAACTCCTTATATTTCTGATCTGTTTAGGTGAAAAAAAATATTTCTGATATGTTTTTTTAACCAAATGTTTGTGAAATCAATCTATCCACACCCAATTTCTGTATAAAGTTTCAAAGCCTCAAAACTTGTTTTATATGCACAACCAATCTAACAAAAATAGTAACCCTAGAGGAAAAATATATGGGTAGTTTTGTGAAATGGCAAAAAGAAAAAACAATATTTAAGGATATGGTCATTCTATATTTTTCATTTAAAAATAAAAAAAATTTGAGGGGCAATTTGTCTATTTTGCCCTTATTTTTGGTTGTTTATTTATTTTTTTAAAAAAAATACTTTTATCCCACTAAACTTTAAATAGATTTATAGACTTATACATATATTGAAGCAAAATTGTAATTACACAAAAATGTAGATTTTTTCTCTATTTAACGTATTTTGAAATTTTCAAAACAAATATATATTTTACAAATAGTCGCAAATAATGATAAACAGTACGGCGAGAGACTATTTTTTTGTAGTCGTACTATTTTTTGTGTGCCTATAAATTGCACAAATAACCAATTACCAAGGGGGTAAAATTATAAATTTATCAATTTATAACTATTACATAGAAAATTATCAAGAAAAAAGAAAAAAATAATATATTTTGCAAATAGTCGTAAATAATGATAAACAGTATGGAGAGAGATTATTTTTTTGTAGTCGTACTATTTTTTGCGTGCCTATAAATTGCACAAATAACCAATTATCAGGGGGTAAAAATAAAAATTTATCAATATATAACTATTACATAGACAAATATCAAGAAAAAAGAAAAAAGCTTAATATACATAGAACAAAAATTTAGGGAGGGGTATATCATAAGAAAAAAAATTCAAATGAAAATGAAAAAATAACATGATATGCAGAAAAATATCACAAAACAAAGTTTTGGGAATGGGTATTTAATTTAAAAAAACCAAATAAAAAAAATTATTATACGAGAAAAATAGTCAGACTATTTGAAATCTAGCTGATACAAACACACTATGTGATATGTGTTGTTATTAAAATAAAAAAATAAAGTAAGTGGGTCCAGGGGTATAATGGAATTTATACACATTATACACACTGGTTTTTTTGGATGGCTATTTAGCTAATTATGTGTTTTTTTGTTGTCATGGGACCTAATTCTCCAAAATATATTATAACATTTCCGCATGTCCCTTCTATGCGCCCCGACGCCCTCTTTCTAGGTCCGTGTGTCCACTCTGTCAGACGGCCGAGAGCGCTACCTCGAGTAGATGTTAAAGTCATGATTTATTATCCATGTCATCACCAACCAATTTTTTTCTTTGTTTTGTCATCATGCGCACGATTCTGGATATCACTTCTGTGAAGATCAGCCATCCCAGTATTACTCCAACACAAACACGTTTAACAGTGAAGTTCTATCAGGATCAGAAACCGAAAAGATAAGTGCATTTTGGTGACATAAATTGTCAAATCAATTCTTCTAAAATCTTCTCACATACCACTATACTCCATAAATCGAGGTCTCACATATATATTGGTGGTGGTCATTTGTAGTTATATTATTTGAAATTTTAAAGAATATTAATTTCATATGCATTTTAAATATGTCAAAACATTTTTTAATTTATTTTTTTACTAAAATAAATTCTAGTGACACTATATTTGTTACTATTTTATAAAAAAAAAATTGATGGTCCTAAAATTATTTTTAAAATATCAGTGATGTTAATCGATAGTTTATATGACTTATGCTCAAATACATGTATCTAAGACGAAACTCGAGGAAAAGAGAATGGTACTAGAAGTATCAAATAGAGAAAGGAAGAAGACGAAGACGAAATAAACTTTTTTCCTTACTCCATTCACAAACTGTAATACAATTTTTTTATTTCACACTAAAATGTGGACATTGTAGACTATCATACACTTTTTAGTAACTAGTCATCATTTTTTCATCGACAAAATAGAAAATACAGGAGGTTTCTCTACTGTCTCTGTTTGCTTTTCGGTGTATCTAAGTGCCTCTTCTCTATAACCGCAAATTCATCCTGTCTGACACCGAGAGCGTTATCTCGTGAGGTTATAAAGAATTGATTCATTGTCTCTACGAACCATCACACGATCTTTCTTTGTGTTTTGTTCTCACTCGCATAATTCTGAAAATTCATCTTCCCGAAGGTCACTCACCATAATATTACTCCATTTCAAGCACGCTTAACTGTGGGGTTATCACAGGAAAAGTGACTGAAAAGATAATTGTATTTTGATGACATAAGTAACTAAATCAATTATTCTAAATTTTCCCCACAATCATTTTGTCTCCATAACCCGGGATCTTACACTCACTCGCATTTATATAGCGTAACGCCCTCTTTGTACACCAGGGTCATCACCTCTGATGGTGTGAGTCACTGATACCAAATTGTAACACCCTTATTCGTCCTTCCCATATGACTCGGTGCCCCCTCTCTAGGCTCACATATCCATCTTGTTCAACGATCGGAAGCGCTACGTCCAAAGGCTTTAAATACTTGATTTATTGTCTCTTCAAATCAGCACACGATCTTTCCCCGTATTTTGTTCTCACTCGCACAATTCCTGAAATTCACTTTCCAGAATGTCATTCATGTTAGTATTATTACATTTTGATGATATAGGTAGTCAAATAAATTTTTTGAATTCTTCTCATGCACCACTTTGTATCCATATAACAATTTCGTTTTTCTCACTTTCAAAAATTAGTGTCTCCTTAAGAAAAAGTTTAAGAATGATTTGTAGCTCTAAGACCATGATTAATGCATATATTTAGAGGGGTTCTTAGAAAAAAATATATTATCTTATTACAAGGGGTTTTTAAAAGCTAAGAACCCCTTGTAAAAGTTTCTTAAATATCTTATTTAAGAAATTTTTACAAGGGATTCTTAGAGCATAAATAACGCAATATCTTAACTTGGGTTTCTAAAATAAAAAAAATAATAAACAAATCAAAAGTATGAAAGAGAAAGTCGAATAGTTTATCTTCCGCTTTTCTCTCAAGCCCGAATATCGGCACAACTTTCCCTTCCTCGTTTTTCGTCGCCGGCTCGCCGGAGTCGAAGACTATGTCATCTCCTTTGTAGTTCTGTATCTCTTTTGATTGGTGTCGTTTCTTCTCTATGTGTCTCACACACAGATCTGAAGCATGTTATTGTTATTATGCTTTGGGATTCTTCTTTTCCGGCGAGTCTGTCGTGTCTGAAGGGAGACTTAGCTTCCTCTCCGCTGCCTCTAGCGATGAATTTAGCTTCCTTTTCCGGCGAGTCTGTCGTGTCGGGAAAAGATGCCTTTGTTGCAGCTCCTATGGATTATAGATATGGAGGTTCTCACTATCTACATGAATCCACCGTAGCTGAGTCATTTGTATGTTGTGTGCAACCTTCTCGGGTCTATTTTCTCTAAGAATCTCTCGTCTCTGTGCCGGCGGCAACCGAAATCAACACTAAAGTGTCAAAGTTGTTGCCAATCCTGCAATACCTATTGTTCCCCTGCCGCGGGTGTGTCAGATCTGAGAAACCTTGGACTATATTCAAAGTCCTTGTTTATCTCCCTCCGATGTGTCACACCGCCGCTCCTCTGGGACAAATATCCTCACATCGAACACGAGGATTGGCTCTGCTCAGTCGCCGCTACTCAGATCTTCCCTTCGTCTCGAGATCTTCCTCTATGCTTCAGTCGGTGTGAGATCTACGAAAGAGCTTGGAGGCGTTTCAGCTTTTATGCAGCCCTTAGTTGGCAACAGATGGTCCTTTTGGTGGCCAAAACCGGCAATCTCTTCTTACCGGAGTTATGCTCATTTCTCAAGCGGTATCAGAAGTTTTCCCTGGCCAAGATCTGGCTATCGCGGTGGATAGAAAGCCCTCAGATTCAAGCCTTTGTTTCCGGCGGCGTTTCCCGGTCCTGAGTGGCCGGTCGTAGATATCACATGTTCTTGTGTGACGCCGTCTCTCTCGCATGTCTCCCCGCCGATGTGCCAAGTTAGCAGAAGCTTACCTCCTGTCGTCGCTGTTGATCGAAGCTCGTCAAATCCCGTTTTACGGCAACTTCTTCACGGCAGCTATGCCATTGAATTCACCATAGCCTTTTTTCTCGATTTCTTCATTTGGGCCTGGCCCAGTGATCTTTGTTTAGGTTCTATATCTTCCTTAGCTGAAGTATATTATGTGGACTTAATTGTCTCCTTTATGGAGTGGATAGGTGTAAACCCACCAGATCAAATAAACGGGCTTTCCATAGTTGATGTGTGCCCATTTAAATCTCTTTCTGATGCACGTGGCAATGTTTTAATTTCCGTCATCGTATTCAATTCAAGGATAATTATTAAAAGTTTCAAAGACCATAGTTGTCATTTTTTCGCTGACCATAGATGCTCTTTTCTCGTCGATACTTTTCACGGTGTGTTTACATACCGAGTAGACAATTGGTTGTCAAAAGACCATAAATGTCATTTTCTCACTGACCATAAATACCTTTTTATGGTTGATACTCTTCACTGTGTGATTATATGCCGAGACGACAAGTGTTGTCCCAAAGGCCATAGATGGCACTATCTAGATGTGAATGTTATTGAGATAATTATCCCCAGATTAAAGAGGACCTCTACTGGTTATGAGGAACTCTTTTTTCTCAAATATGGGGCAACCTCTATTTCCTCTATATTGGAGAGTACTTTAAAGACGAGACTTTCAAATTTATCGATATCTATGATCTCGGCCAGTTTATTCGTGAATAAAAGTATCGAGCTTCCATTCCGTCTACATGATCAAATCTCTGGAGCTTTCAAGATAAAAAATAGAAGGATGTTCTCTCTCCAAACCTCTCATCTTTCTGAGACTTTTTCCTTCATCTTTGTTATCGTCTTGCGTTGGAATTTCTCATGAAATCTTCATGAATCTTTTAGAAAAATTTAAAAATTGACCCGAACCCGAGCAACACTAACTAGTAGCAACACGGTTCTGTTGACGCTAGGAGTTTCAGCTCGTTCTTGACCCATGTTTCCTTGGAAAATCTCGACAAGCTAACCAGACTTGCCGCTGGAGTGAAACCAATTTGCTCGGAAAAGTCAAAAACGTCGTGTGCTTCAATGATGATATTGGAAATAGGCATAAGTTTGCTAGGTCCATCAAGGGAGATTTGTTATTTAGGCTTGGTTAATCCTAGTATTATCATTGGTACAATTTCAAGTATTAAGAATTTGAATCTTTGCCACTCTCTACGCATGATCTCATGTTGGAGTCCAGCAATATTTGAAGATTGTAGTCTCTTAGTTTCCTTTTTCTTAAAGAAGGCGACTTATCAAATTTTTTCATGCCGAGGCCATGAGAGATCCTTTTCCTCCATCCTCCTCTATATAGGAGAGAATTTTACCATCAAACTTGCTCTCGATGAGAGACACTCTTTTCTTGGCTTCAAGGCCAAAGGATATCGTTTTTCTCTAACTGTTTGTCATCTTTTGTAATGGTCCGCATGGGATCAAAAGCTGCAACGGTTCTCATCCCATTGAGAATCGAGGTTTTGGAATGGTTCTCAAAGTCACAACTTACGTTGACTACTCTCAAGTTGAAAGAATATGAAGGGCGATGTAATTTCTTCAAGGTTTTACTCGCTTGTGGCACGTTCCCTTTCGACGCTTTATCAAATTTGGTTAAGTTTGAAATCTTATCCTTTCAATGGATTGTTATCTTTGTTGTTCTTTTAGCATATCGACTTTATGATGTTGCATCTATCTTTGTAACCGTTTAATCTATAAATGAAATATGTTTGATCAAAAAAAGACCCGAATCCGAATTGATTCAAAATCCGCTCGGATCCAATTCGATTACGAATTACCCGAAATCCGAATTATCCAACTAGAAAACACAAATGCCCAACTTTAACTCGCGTTCCACAATTAACAAACTTAAAACCAAAACAGATAATCATCATTATATATTGGAGAAACAGAATCATTTAACCAACTAACGTTCTCACAGCATATCTAATCAAATAAACTTAAAGATATGATAAGAGAAAAACGTTGAGGTATGATTTAAAAATATTGAGATACTAATGAAGTTTTAATAAAGTATGAGGGCGTATAATTGCAAATTCATATGTTGTTGTAGTAGTAAGATTATAGTCGTAATCGACTCATTAAATTTCCAGGAGAATTTCTACTCTTTATATCTGAGAGAGAGAGAAAGAAGAAGAAAGAAGAAATCGTTTTTGATCGGAGGTACTCTATTTGCTGCCTTAGTTTTTTTTTTTCTTATTCCCCTCTCTGTTTCTTCTTCTTATCTCTTAAAATCTCAGCTCGAATTTTCTGGGATAGAATTTGGGTTTTGCCGAGAAAATTTGCGGAGAAAGCGGAAAATATATTATTCATCTTATTTTCCAGTCAAAAGCTTTGTTTTTTCCATCAGAAAGTTAAACTGTCTTTTGTTTTTTTCTCTTTTAAGTCTACAAAATTGAGAATTTTCTGTAGTCGATTTTGTGGGTTTTCAATTTCTCTGAGTTTCCGCCGGGAATGAGATTTCGAATTCAGATATTTGAAATCTCGGTGCTTTTCTTTCTGGGTTCTTACTTGTGAATCATCTAGGGCTTGCTTCATTACTAACTCCAAGATCTTTGCTCATTCTCCAGATTATCCTTGTGTGTTTGAGCTAGCTTTTTGCAATTTAACGGACTCGGAGATCTGATTTTCTTCTCCGGGTCGTCTCGTTTTTGTCGGTAGCTAGAACGTGAAGCAGAGTTCCTAAGAGGTAAAATCTCAACACATTATCTCTGGCTGTGCAAGTTTGGATTTTTGAGAACTTTAGTTATAGATTTGTTTTAGTTGCTTGAAGGGAACTATAATTGTAGATGTGTAGTTTTGAGCATTGTGTGTTGAGTATGAAAGTGGAAAAATAATCGATTGCAGTAATTGCATTTTGGCTCTGAGTCTTGTTGATGCAAGAGTGAGAGAGTTTCTACACTGGCTTATTCAGTTACAAGTTGATGTTAATAGGATATTAATGGAACACGATGACTCTGCTTCTTCTTGAGATTTGGATTCACACACCTGTGTATGATCCATTGCTTGCTCTAGATACAAATTCTTTATGTTCAAATTGTAACTTGGATTCACTTTCTGCCATTTGTTTAGCAATGAAGAGCTCAAAACTGGAATGTGTCGATGAGCATGGCCAAGATTCTCTTATAACCTCCGTATGCATGGAGGATGAAGAGGATGAGGAATTTGACGAGTTTGATCCTTATCTGTTTATCAAGAATTTGCCGAACTTGTCTTCTGTTGTCCCAACTCTTAGGCCGGTCTTGCTCCCTAAACAAACCCGAAGCTGCCCTCCTATTTCTCTAGTCCTAGACCTCGATGGTAAGTCTTATTTTTTTCAGTTGATTCACTTGTTTGTTACAGCATCTGTCTCTGCAGGTTTTGAATGGAATACAAATCTTTGTCTTTCTCACCAGTGTTGTATCTAGATATGATCTAACCATAGATAGCATGTGGGCAGAAGATTTAGCGAGCCGTCCGTTTCTGCTTTAAGTAAAACCCATATGCATGATTTAGTGTTTAAGTAGTTGATGCTCCATAAACAAGTGCGTTTTGTTTGTTCCGTTATCGCTGTAACACACACGTTTTTCATGGACAGAAACTCTTGTGCACTCTACTCTAGAACCGTGTGACGAGGTAGATTTCACATTCCCTGTACATTTGAATGAAGAAGAGCATATGGTGTATGTGCGGTGCCGTCCTCACCTGAAGGAGTTTATGGAGAGAGTGTCCCGTCTTTTTGAGATCATAATATTTACAGCTAGCCAGAGTATTTATGCGGAGCAACTTCTGAATGTGCTTGACCCCAAAAGGAAGCTCATTCGCCATAGAGTGTATCGTGACTCCTGTGTTTTCTTTGACGGAAACTACCTAAAGGATCTATCAGTCCTTGGGCGTGATTTATCTCGTGTCATCATCGTTGATAACTCTCCACAGGTATTATACTCTTATCTTCCCTCTACACAACTAGTAAACATATATGTTTATGCTTTATACCAAAGCCGATTGGTATACAATTGTATGGCGCATATATAAATTAATATCCTTAAGATAAAGATGATATGAGCGAATTCAGTACAAGTTTCTTAGATTGTGAAAGATATCTAAAACTATGAAAGTTATGTGGGGTTGACTGAAAGAAGAATATTTGAGCTTATACATGTAACTACCATTAACAATTCTCTAAGTTGCATAGTCACATTGGAAGATGACGAACTCGGGAATTTATTTTCTTTCTCTGTGCGCAATGTTATAGGCATTTGGGTTCCAAGTAGAGAATGGGGTGCCAATAGAGAGCTGGTTTGATGACCCATCAGATAAAGAACTCCTTCACTTGCTTCCCTTTTTAGAAAGCTTAATTGGAGCGGAAGATGTAAGGCCGATGATCGCCAAGAAATTCAATCTAAGGGAAAAGATTAATGCAGCTGTAGCTGCACCCGAGTATCCGGCTGATGCAGGAGATCCTTTGGAAAGGTAAAAAAGGTCTTTTCGCCATTAAAAGACAGAAGGCGGGATAAGAGTAGCTGCATTCGGGGTGACCGAAGATTGATGGAAGATTTGTCTTCCTGTTAGGTTTTGGAGGGATCAGAAGTTTTGAGTTATATACATAGTCTAGTCTGTATACAGATGAGACAGGAATAGTCTGTAAACAGTTTAACTGCCGATTACTTGTTCAAAAATTAGATATTAAATACAAAAAGTTGAGTTAAAGGGTCTAATTACATCAACATCTTCGCACTCTTCATGGTTCTGTAATTTCCTTTTTTATTGGATATGATTTACCAATCACAAAACAGTTTAAAAGAACAATTTTTGCTGTTATCTTTTTGTCTCTTTTAATTGGTACAATGTACCTTTCTCTACTTACTCTTTCCATTTCACTTTAAATGAAGTTTTTATGAGTATTTGTTTTTGTTTAATTTGATGTTTTTACATAGTAAAATATTAATTTAACAAAAAATTAATATAAACATCAACTAATATAAAATGGAGCAAGTGTTATGCTTCGAAGACAAAAGAGTTATTTATTTTATAATATTTGGATAATTGTGTGATTTAGGAAGTAAAATAGTCAAAGCTACATGTTAGCAAAGTGGAGGTGGAGGTGGCTTGAGGAAGAAGAGTGCGCATTTTAATCGAATCTACTTTCGGATATGTGGGCGCAGGTTAAGCTCTATTTTCTTTATTTTAGTTTTGTTAAAACTGTGGAAGTATTTTTATTTATCCTAATTTATTGACACATAAATACTCATTTTTTCAATTAATTTTCCCAAGGGAAACAAAATAGCGGAAAAAAATTAGCAAAAGGAAGCTTCATTTTTTTAGAGAGATAAACTGGAGACTTTTAGAGAGAGAGAGAAAAAGAGAGATCAGTTCGTCGTTGACGATCGATGTCGAAGATGAAGCATCTTTTACGGAAGCTCCACATCGGCGGAAGTAGTGGCGTCGGCGGCGGATTTGGAGACCATCACAGGCTTGAAGAGTCGACTCGACCGATGATCGATCCTAGCCCTATTCCTAGCACTAGCCCTAGCCCTGCATCCACTTCTTCAGTCTCTTCCTCCGGCTTCGGTAACGCCTCCACGACAATGCCGAGACTCGAAACATTTGAGCCTGTAGGCCGTGATCTGGCTACTGTCGATGGTGTGGATTTCAATTTGATGGAGGAAGAGTATCAAGTCCAGTTGGCTATGGCTATCAGCGTCTCTGATCCTGATCCGCGTGAGAATGCTGATACTGCTCAGCTCGATGCTGCTAAACGAATTAGCCTTGGGGTTTCGGCTCCGGTCACTGACGCAGATTCTGCCGTTGACTTTCTATCGCTTCGCTATTGGGTATACTAATTTATATATATCTTGACTAATGATTAGGTTAATTCGTCTAATCCCTATCGAGATTCGGGGTTTTGGGAGAGTCTGATCATTTGATTAGGGAGGTGTGGGTTTAGAGGAATTCGGATTTTTTACGGCTACTGCTTACTTGTTCTCTTGGTTGTGGTTTATTCAATGTAGATGGTCTCTGCTTTGATTATGACAATGGCAGGGACTTTAGCTTATCGTGCTGTTGTTGTTTCTCTTGTAGGGACATAAGGTCATTAATTATGACCAGAAAGTCAGGGATGGTTTCTACGATGTTTATGGGATTACATCCAGTTCTTTATCACAGGGGAAGATGCCACTTCTTGTCGATCTCCAAGCCATCTCTATTTCAGACAATGTCGATTATGAGGTCATTTTGGTGAACCGATTGATTGATCCCGAACTTCAAGAGCTAGAGAGGAGAGCATTTGCTTTGTCTTTGGAATATCCAGACTTTGCTCGCGGTCAGGTGTCAAGTGGTTTAACTCAGAAAATTGCAAATATAGTTGTGGAGCACATGGGTGGCCCTGTGGAAAATGCTGATGAAGCATTGAGAAGGTGGATGCTCCGAAGCTATGAACTAAGGAATTCTTTGAATACGACTGTTATTCCACTTGGACGAGTTAATGTTGGTCTTGCACGTCACAGGGCTTTGCTTTTCAAGGTTATAACAAAAAAACTTGTTTCTACATTTGATCTTGGACCTCTCGGTTTTCTTATTGTGATATTCTAGTGGCAACATTCAATATTTCGCTTGTCATCACTAAGTTGCCTGTGGTCACTGTTTAGAAGATATAGGGGGAAGCTAAGTACTTTGCCTCTTCGTATTTCTAGGTCCTTGCTGATAGGATTAATCTCCCATGTATGCTGGTAAAAGGCAGCTACTACACTGGAACTGATGATGGGGCTGTGAACTTGATCAAACTAGATGACAAAAGGTAATGTTTGTCTGCTGTAGTCTGCTGCCTTATGTTCTCATTCTAGATTCCTAATATTGGGCTCAGTTTTTATGTGATAGTATTGAATTTTTGCACATTCCTGATTCATTCTCCACATGCAGTGAATACATTATTGATTTAATGGGTGCTCCGGGTGCTCTTATCCCTCCAGAGGTTCCTAGCAGCTTTCTTCCAGCTTCTTGCACCGATACAAGAGTCTTTCCTGATGATCTGGACACCTCGCAACGCTCATGCCCTGTCCTTGAGAAAGAAATCGAAATGCCAGCATTTTCAGTTCTGGGTGAAACAGATTCCAGATCTGGTGTTGTGGCAAACTTGTTAACTGGAAACCATGAAGAAAACAGTGACAGAAACCATGAAGAAAACAGTGACAGATATGCTGTTGAAAAACATCAAACTGAGAGGTTTGAGCATGATTTTGGAAAGCTAATGCAATCACAGCAGATATCTGGTGAAAACTTGCCACCATTTTCTGTGAAACCGACATCTGCACAGAAAGTGAAAGTCAAGAATGTCTCGAAGTATGTCATTAGTGCAGCAAAGAACCCTGAATTTGCACAGAAATTACATGCCGTCTTGTTAGAAAGTGGTGCATCACCTCCCCCAGATTTGTTTATGGATGTCAACCCACCGAACTTGAGAGGGAAGAATATTCTTCAAGAATTCAGCCAAGAAAGTAGCAACTTTGTGAATACTGGTGTTCCATGCTACACAGAAAAGGTAATTTTAGGATAAACTTTTTTCACAATTGGAGCACAAGTTTTTAAAATTTTTTTTCCACCTGTCCACTTAATATGTCGTATGATTCTTGAAATCTATAATAGGTTGCAGATCCGTTGGCTGAACAACTGAGAGAATCTGAAAGAAATCCCACAGCACTTCAACTGTCAGCTCCTCGTACCTCAGGTAAGGGATAACCAACTAATTGATTTATGCCGTATAATATCATTTTCTTTGGTTACTGTTAGAGCATTTAAGCAACTTTACAGTGACAACAAATTGGTGAATCTTTCTCACTTCCAACAGCTGAGACTTGCCAACAACCAGGGGATGTCGATTTTCCAGTGAGGAGAAACTTTAATGTGGATAATATTGGTAAAGTTTCTTCATCGGAAAAGATGGAGATCGGCACTGCTGATGAGGACCCTGCTGTTTGTGATAGTCATGACCTAGGAATTAATCCATTTCTCGGCGAGGCTGCAAAATGGGAAATTATGTGGGAAGATCTTCAGATTGGCGAGCGGATTGGTATAGGTAAGGTTTTTGATCTATCATATACTAGATTCCCTAGAAGCTGGCAAACTTTATTTTAAATGTAAGTTGGACGTTAGAGACTTTTGATGAAGCTTGATACTTACTAATTGTTACCTAGCCTTATGCTAGTGGATAAAATCTAAACATCCACCATCTTCAATTTGGTTAACCAGACTTATTACCCAATTACAAAATATATATTGTGCTATTTTTGTTGCAGGTTCATATGGAGAAGTTTACCGGGCAGAGTGGAATGGAACTGTGAGTTATGTTTTGGAGTCTTACTCAACTGGTCCTTGCAATTATTTTTAATCTTCAGTTCCTAAAAGACTCTCCCATTTCTTTCCAAGGAGAGGTTGCTATTCTTTACATGGAATCTTTGGACTGATTGTGTTTTTTCTTTCAGGAAGTGGCTGTTAAGAAGTTTTTGGACCAAGATTTCTCTGGTGATGCATTGACACAGTTTAAATCTGAAGTAACTCCACTTCATTTAATCTTAGACATCTGTTTTTTGTGTGTAGAATTACTTGCAATCTGTTGAATCATACTATGAATGTTTACATTTTGTTCTGATAGATTGAAATAATGTTGAGGTTGCGGCATCCAAACGTTGTTCTTTTCATGGGAGCAGTTACACGGACGCCAAATTTCTCCATTCTGACAGAGTTCCTACCCAGGTTAATCCTCACATTCTTCTTTTACAATTTGGGAATGGACCACTTAGTATGATAATTTAATTTCTAGTCCTGTTTTATACATGAATTAGTCCTTTTCTAAGGATGATGTTCCATCTGATTAATAGTTTTATTTCTCTTCTTTGTGACTCAATGGGTTAGACTTTAATGATACTATGCAGGGGGAGTTTGTATAGATTACTCCACCGACCAAATCATCAGCTTGATGAGAAGAGACGAATGCGGATGGCTCTTGATGTGGTATACATGAGTTGCATTGGTCAAACAGAAAGCACTGTTGAGTTCCTGTTATATTGACGAAATTCATCTGACGCTTGCTTCTCTATCTGATGGTATTTTAGGCAAAGGGGATGAACTACTTGCACACTAGCAACCCGACTGTTGTACATAGGGATTTAAAATCTCCAAACCTTCTTGTTGATAAAAATTGGGTTGTGAAGGTTTGTGATTTTGGATTGTCCCGCATGAAACACCACACGTATTTGTCCTCAAAATCGACTGCAGGAACGGTCAGTTTTTAAATTATAATAGAATTATTCCTTATCGACTCAATCATGAAATCTCTGTGACAAAGATAAGATGTCCTGCTAATGGCTGTGCAGCCTGAGTGGATGGCTCCAGAAGTGTTGAGGAATGAACCAGCTAATGAGAAGTGAGTGAAACTTTTTAACACAAAGTTTGATCTCTTGAAAAATTGAATGTTAGTACGGAATATTGATTGTATTGCTTGCACAGATGTGACGTGTACAGCTTTGGTGTTATATTGTGGGAACTAGCTACTTCACGCATCCCCTGGAAAGGCTTAAACCCAATGCAAGTTGTTGGAGCTGTGGGATTCCAGAATCGCCGCCTTGAAATCACAGACGATATTGATCCAGCCGTTGCGCAAATAATCCGTGAATGTTGGCAAACGTAAGTGACTGTTGATCAAGTTGGTCGCTGTTCGTAAAACATTCTGATTGTGTATTTGGATAGACTAAGCTAAGCTGTGATTGATTTTTTTTGGTGAGCAGGGAACCGCATTTACGGCCATCGTTTACGCAACTGATGAGAAGTCTGAAGAGGCTGCAGGGACTAAACATAAGCAAGAGATTGTCGGAACACAAGTGAAAGTTTGATGTAAAGATAAAATGTAGACAGAAGCTGTTGCTTCACCTGGTGTGGTTCAAAGAGCCAAAATTGGTGGGGATTGCCATTTTTTTTAAAAGTTTTCACTTTGTCTCTTTTATCTTTTTTACGGTGAAGATGAGAGAAGGAAAAAAGAATTTGTGGGTTAGGGAAAAAGCTTGTGGGAGTTCAATCGAAGTGGGAGCTCTCAACATCCAAAAAAAAAAAAAGAAAGAAAGAAAGAAAAAAAAGCCCTATTTTAATAACCCCTTTTGTAACTATTACTACTACTATTATTATTGTCATTGCTACTTTTAACCACAAATTTAGGTGAAAATGAAACCAACAAAAAAAAAAAGAAAAGAGCAAACAGAAAAGAAAAAGAAGAGAAAAAGGATACACACCAAGCAAGCCTATGGAGTTCTGTTTTGTTTCTCTTTTTTTTTCTTTTCTTTTTAGTTTTTGGTTTGGGATTTACCCCCAAAATCTGGTAAATGTAAACATGTGGGGAATTGTTGTAGCGCTGCTAGTTCTTACTATGATAACATTCAAAGGAAACAATGAAACTTTTGATCACTTTGTGTACCTTTCTAATCTTCGTTGGCCTTCCTCACAAAAGGTCGAAAACAAAGAAACCACAGAAAAATAAAAAGATTTCCTCTATCTAAACAAAGATAGTAAAAAAAATTATCTGAATTCTGTTGTGGCGTAAAAATATTTTTATGTTGTTTAAAATACCAGAACAAGATTCTTAACAAAAAAAAAAAAATACCAGAACAAGATCATTATGATATTATTAAGATATAATAGCTTATGTTTATGGGCCTTTGGTTTAGTATTAATTAGCTAGAGTTTTAGGTTTGTATAAATATGGGACTTTATCGTTTTGTAAAGATTAAGAGAGAATATAGAAAACGTTTTCCCATTCTTTCATAGTATTAGAGCCCTACGATTTTGGGGTCTCGTTCTTCGTTGAGTGTTAATCGATTTTCTCAATTGTGGTTTCAATTTCTTTTGGATGAATTATTTGAGATTTATTTGATTGATGGTTATGAAGAAGATGAGAATTGAAGAGGACATGGTGGTGAGAGATTCTCTTGATATTACGGAAGACGGAGTGGCGGAAAACACTCCATTGAAGAAAGTCAGTGCATCGATTCATACTCATGTTGTGTGGATCTCTGAGGTACTCTCTGAATCGCAGACCGATGTTGTTGCAGCTGCTGATCCAGGTGTTGTATTGCACTCTGATGTGGTACAGACAAATATTGTTACAGATGCTGCTACAGATAGGTGCCGCCACATATTTTCTGCTGTTACCGAGTCTGCTACAGATAGGTGCCGTCACATATTTTCTGCTGTTACCGAGTCTGCTACAGATAAGTGCCGTCACATATTTTCTGGCGCAGATGTAGTGCAAACTAAAGCACTAGCCAAGACTGGTTTAAAGAAAGAGCAATGGGATCAAATATTGCGTATCATGGGGCGAAAATCAGCCAAATTTTCAAGTAAGAGAAGTTATTTTGATGATTGGATAATTGGTAGTGGTGCCTCGCACCATATGACAGGTACTTTGAGCGGTATGACGAATGTTCGTAGTGTATCGCCATGTATGGATTACCTAATGGTAAGACAGTGATTGCTGATCGAGTTGGAACTGTTGCTCACACAGAAAGGCTGACCTTGTATCATGTTCTATTCGTTGAAGAAGTACAGTGCAATCTCATATCAGTGTCACAGTTGATTGATGTATTGGGTTGTTTTGTGCTTTTCTCTAGAAAAGGGTGTCTCCTGTATGATTCTGCGTTGCATAGGATTGGTACAAGAGAAAAGAAAGAAGGATTGTATCTACTACAAGGTATCCACAAGATTCATAGCATGAGAAAAGTGAGTCAGACCGATTCACTAGAAGTTTGGCATAAGAGGATGGGACATGCCTTAGAAAAAAAATGATTAGGAAGCTGCCTGGGGTTGATAAGAGTATAGTGGTGGTGTGTCAGACTACGACATATGCTTTCGAGCGAAACAGTGTCGAAGTGAATTCCCATTAAGTTCTAATAAGAGCAAGGAGTGCTTCGAGATGATACATTGTGATTTATGGGGACCATATCAGACACAAAGTATGGGTGGATCTTCTTACTTCCTCACTATTGTGGATGATTATTCCAGAGGTGTGTGGGTATTTCTCTTGGTTGAAAAGACTCAAATTGAAAGGAAAATTGTGGAGTTCTTAACACTGATACAAAGACAGTTTGACAAGCGGGTGAAGGTAGTATGGAGTGACAATGGTAGTGAGTTCTTGAAGATGAAAAATACTTCAGGAAAATGGGGATTATACATCAGACATCGTGTGTGGGTACTCCACAACAAAATGGAAGAGTTGAGCAGAAACATCGTCATATATTGAATGTGGCGAGAGCGTTGAGGTTTGAAGCAAACCTTCCAATCGAATTTTGGGGACAATGTGTCTTAAGTGCTGCGTATTTGATCAATCGAACGCCATGTGAGTTACACCATGGGAAAAGTCCGTGTGAGATCATTTTTGGAGAAGCTCTGAAGTATAGCGAGATACGGATCTTTGGATGTCTTGCATATGCTCATAATCAAAAGCGAGATGGAGATAAGTTTGCTAGTCGAAGTAGAAAGTGTGTCTTTCTTGGTTATCCCTATGAAAAGAAGGGGTGGACTTTATTCGATTTAGATACTAGAAAACTATTTGTCTCTAGAGATGTTACATTTGTTGAAGGAAAATTTCCATTCTCTGAAGCACAAGATGGTTCAAGGTTTGGAAAGGCAATTGAAGATGCTGTTGTAGTTGCTGAGAGAGTCGTTGATTCAGAGGAGGACGGATGGATTCAGAAAGACTCAGAACCAGTCCGTGATGCAGCGCGTGTACTAGTGACTGTGACAGATGATCTGCGTCCGTCTTCAGTTGAGCCAGCGCTTGTAGTGCTGAGCCAGCGCCCGTAGCAGACTTGTGTCAACAAGAAACTGTAACAGAGGGAGTGTGTCTCAATCAGAAGCAGTAACACAAGCTGAGCCTATTACAGCAGATGCATAGTTGGGATGAGGCATGGGGAAGAGAGAACCCTCTGTTAAGCTAAGGGATTATGTGTTGAACACAATGTACCATATGCAACCATCTAGTGTAAGTCAAGTGTCGAGGCAAGAGTATGGTATAAAAAATTTTGTGAATTGTGACAGATTCTCTAAGGCACACAGAGGTTTCTTGGCCAATATAACTGCAGGAGTTATACCAAATTCGTTTGCTGAGGCAATGAAATGTCCTCGATGGAGAGAAGCGATGCAATTGGAGATTAAAGCACAAGAAAGGAATAAAACTTGGTCTGTTGAACGTCTGCCGTCTAGAAAAAGAATGATTGAATGCAAGTGAGTGTACAAAATCAAGTACAATGCAGATGGAACGATTGAAAGATACAAGGCGAGACTAGTGGCTTGTGGAAATCGACAGAAATAAGGTGTTGATTACACTGAGATATTTTCTCCTGTAGCAAAAATGAGTACAATTCGGTTAGTACTACAAGTTGCTGCTGGGAAGAATTGGGAGTTACATCAGATGGATGTGCACAATGCTTTTCTTCATGGAGATTTAGAAGAAGAAGTGTTTATGAGGATACCTCAGGGTTTTGGGTCCTCACAGAAAGGGAAGGTGTGTCGTTTGCACAAATCATTGTATGGTCTGAAACAGTCTCCAAGGTGTTGGTTTGCCAAACTTACTGAGGCACTTCTGGGGTATGGTTTTAAAAAATGTAGAACCGATTATTCTCTGTTCTCATTGGTGAATTCTCAGGTTCAGTTGCATGTGCTGGTGTATGTTGATGATCTTCTTGTGACAGGGAATTCTCCTGAGGCTATTCAGAATTTTAAGACATATTTAAGTGGTTGTTTCCATATGAGGGACTTGGGAAAGCTGAAGTAATTTCTTGGGATAGAAGTTGCGCGTAGTGCAGAGGGTATCTATCTGTCATAGAGGAAGTATGTCCTTGACATAATTACTGATGTAGGATTTCTTGGTGGTAGACCTGTCGAGTTTCCGATGGAAATCAACCATCAGTTGGGAAAGTCTAAGGAAAATTTTTTTACTGATCCAGAAAAGTATAGAAGGCTCGTTGGGAGATTGATTTATCTATCTGCGACAAGACCATATATTGCTTATTATGTCCATATCCTGTCGTAGTTCATGCATGAACCAAGAGATGATCATTGGTCTGCTGCATTACGGGTTGTCCATTATTTGAAAGGATGTCCGGGACTCGGAATCCTATTGAAAACTGAATGTGATTTTCATTATACAGGTTGGTGTGATACAGATTGGGTTGGATGTCCTATGACACGAAGATCTTTGAATGGATGGTTGATACAGTTGGGATCTTCTCCTGTATCATGGAAATTAAAGAAGCAGGATGTAGTATCACTCTTATCAGCTGAAGCAGAGTATATAGCTATGGTTGCTGCATTGAAAGAATTGAAGTGGATCAAGGGTGTGCTCGGATTTATGGGTTTTGTGCACTCTGGTGCAATGGATTTGTATTGTGACAGTAAGTCTGCTCTTCACATTGCAGCAAACCCGGTATTTCATGAGAGGACGAAACATGTGGAGAGTGACTGTCACTTCATTCGAGATGATATTCAAGCTGGAGTACTACAGACAAAGCATGTGTCTACGACAGAGCAACTAGCTGATGTATTTACTAAGAGACTTGAAGGACGTCCTTTTTAGGCGATTTTATCCAAGTTGGCATTTGAGATCTCCATGCTCCAACTTGAGGGGGGGGGGAGGTATTAAGATATATATAATGGGTTTCTGTTTATGAGACTTTGGTTTAGTATTAATTAGCTAGAGTTTTATGAGTTTTAGGTTTGTATAAATATGAGACTTTATCGTTTTGTAAAGACTAAGAGAGAAATATAGAAAACATTTTCCCATTCTTTCAGATATTAATTATAAAAAAATGATATCAATGTGTTGGAAAAACTTTAGGGTATGACTGATATGTCTATCTAGCGTAAGAAAAATGGAATAATAAAAATTAACAATGAGTTACCCTCTTTTTGCATCAGTTAAGTATAAAAGAGAAACCAATAAAAAAATAAAGATTTTTCAATTAACACCAATTAACGTCAGTTATAGAAAGAAATTTAACTCTCCACATTGTTGGAGTAAGACAATAACGTCATCTACTATTCATATTTCTATTTTTTCTTTACTCTCTCTTCGACTACTTCTTTCCCACATTTTTACTCTCTATATTCACCAATCACAGCCTTAAAGTAACTCCTTTTTCGGCGAGGTGCACAAAAAGAAAAACTCCTTGTTTGGTGCACGATTACTTTTGTGATGGTTTAGACTTGTTTTCAAACAACTACTTCTTTCTGTTATAAATAGAAGCTTTTTAGTGTATTAATGAAAAAAATAAAAGATTTTAATAGTTCTCGGTGATTTATGGGAAAAATGTCAAAATGACATTTCATATGTTTTATTGTAATTTTGATGAATTTCGATAAACAAAAATTTTTAGACTAGAAAAAAAGTTAATTTTAGACAAAACAAAACAAACGTGGGGTTGATTGGATATTAATTGGATAGGACTTTTAGTTTAGACCGCCACTGTAAAAATATTTTGAAAGTATTAACTGTAATTTTAAAAACTGTGATTTAAAAAAAAAGTCATAAAGAGTTTGCTTTGAAAAAATCACGTATCAACAAAAAATAAAAGAGATTTTCACTGTGAGAAATTCTAGGAGACTATTTAGAACTTTAAAAATATTAAAATTTTAAGAGTATGATGGGATAAAACATCACTTTAAAAACTGTATATAAAAGTAAAAGTTCCTACAACCTTAAGCAATCACCCCGTGGTTCATCTTTTTCTCTCTCTAGCGGCTAAAACATTATATAGCAGATCTGATCGAGGCTTTTCGCGGCGGTCGATGTCCTTGTGTCGTCGCCATGAGCCCCTTTGTTGTTCTTGTTTAGAGATTTTTTTATTCTTCAAGGGAGAGAAGATAATGATTCAAATTACAAAGATTGAATGAAACTGGTTCTTTATTGATCAACAAAGATAATCAATTACAATGGAATTTTTATCTAAGTATATGTGTATGAAAGTGCATGAATCCCGAATTAGGGTTCTTCTTTAAGCTTACGTAGATTTCACGAATATGATAGTTTCATATCTTTGAAGAGAGAGATGATTATCTTCCAATTTCGTGTTTATCTAAACATAAAAGAATATTCTCTTTATTTTTGGAGGCTTTGAATCATTATCCCAAGTGGTTAAAATTTTTAAGGGCTTCTCACTTTACCTTGGTTAAAACCATGACTTCAACTAGTGACTAGGGTTCGAGCCTTGGTTTACATGAATATTGAGTAAGTTAGTCTTAGTACCATTGGTCCAATTAAGACTTGACTTTAAAGGAATAAATCTACATTAGTTTCTCTGTTTTTTTGTTTATGTAATAAACACTCCTAAACAAAGTTTTCCATCTTTGAAGATAGAAGATTTACAGGAGACGTGCTTTATTTTCGTCTCCGTTGTGACCTTTAAGGTCTTTTAAGTTGGTTTTTGGTTTTTTTGGAGCGAAGATTACGTGTTTTGTTGGTTTTAATTGTTTAGGTGGTTTAACGAATTGTGCGAGAGGTGTTTTCTTCTTACTAGCTAGAACCGACAAGATGTTCATTCATATGCAAGATGATTTCACATCTTCAGTAAAGAAGTGTGCATAACGTCTTGTCGAAGACTGTAAACTGTTAAACGCAGTCCTAATTTCTTTGGCATGGAATTGTGGACGTCGATGATACTCGTGGCTTCACTCAAAAGCAATATAATAAGTGATGTTTGTATGTTATCCCCAATAAACTTGGTTCGGGTTGCCCAACTCAATTTCTCCTCCAATCGTATTCATTTACCTTTTTGTTTGGTTTGTTGTCTGGAGTATGTGCGCAGTATATTTCTGATAATATTTTTATTTTTGGCCTGAGAACCATTTGTTTTACTCGCCCATTTCTGCCTCTAGGAATAGGCATGGCCAAAACCTAACTGCAACCGTATACCGGACCGTAACCGTTACGTTTTCAAACCGTAACCAGACCGTAATCGTATGAAACGGTTACAACCGTAACCGTCAACCGTAAAAATATATTAGTTATGGTTAAACGGAATTTTTAACAGTAACCGTTAATTAAGCGTAACCGTATTTAAACTATCGGTTAACCATGAAATTAACCGTAAAATTATAACCGTAACCGTTTTTTTAAAAAGACTTATATATATACACATATTTTACGTAGACTCTATTAATAACAATATGCAAGAACCTTATTGATCGATAAAATTTGATTGATACCATTGTTTTCATAGTTCACGGTTTGGTTATCACTTTCATTAACATTAGGATATACATCATATATTTATTCATCTTATTAAAACAAAATCAAAATTCAAATTTATTCATTTAAAAAGCCAAAAAATTCCAACGTAAATTGCTTTCACTCCTATTCTAATGTATTTAACATAGATTTTCTCTTTCCCATCCAAAACCCAGCAAAAACTTCCAACAACATTTGTCTATCAAATGTTCACTATCCACAAAAAAAAAGAAAAATAAAAGTGAATTAGAGATGATGAAAAACAAAAGGAAAAAATTATTAAATGACACAAACCTTAAAATATTTAGGCAACCAAATCTTGAACATTTCCGATAGAGTTTCTTTCATTGCTCTATTGCGAGGAAACTCTTCTTTATCGTAATAAAATTTGTTCAGATCGAAATCGTGAGTGATAAAACTCTCACTACCTTTGTTGCTCGATTGAACAATTTTTGAATTGCGTTTTTTACTTCTGACGCTTCGTTTGGATTGAGCTTCCGTCACCGTCATACGTTTTGTTTATATCAAATTTGTGAGGATTTGTTATTGTTGATCCCTTAAACATATTCACTTTTTTTGTTCCATCTTTTATTCTCAGATTTTTTTCAATACTCTTATAAGAAAGAATGAGGAATAGACGAAGTATAAGATACCGTTATTTTAGATTATATAAGGCTAAACATGAAGGGGTTTATATTTGATAAATTAGAATCAATAATGTGATCATTTTTTTTATTAATCTAAATTTATGTAGATAAATAATTTTTTCTTGGATTTAACATTTAAGTTTCAAAACATACTTTTATATAATTATTGTTATTAAGTTAACTAATTTTGTTTATCTTATCAAATACTATTTTAAATATAATAATAATTAAAATTATTAACTGTATCTTAATTATCAAATAATCGTAACCGTATTTAACCGTAATCGTATCTAACCGTAAACGTTTTAACCGTATATTAAATGGTTAAGGCTAAGGTTAAACATTTTTTCTATCGGTAACCGGTTGTTAATCAACTTTAACCGTAGTAACGAGGTCTGGGCGTTCGCTTACCCGTTCGGTTTTAGTTCGGTTCTTTCGGTTCCCCAAAAATTGGAACCATTCGGTTCTTAAAGTATTTCGGTTCGGGTTCGGTTCTGGTTTGAGTTCGGTTCCGGTTCGGTTTGGGTTCGATTTCGTTTGAATTAAGTAACCATTCAGATATTAATGTTCAGATATTTTCGAGTATTTTCGGGTAATTTTGGGCATATTTTCGGGTACTTCGGATATTTTCGAATATTTTTAGATAGTTTCGGTTATTTCGGTTCTCAAAAATTAGAACCAATCGATTATTTTTCAACTACGGTTTGGTTTCGGTTCGGTTATTTTCGGTTCGATTCTTTTTTTTCCGATTATTTTCGTAACCGTGATCTTACCTATGTTGGAAAACTGTCTTTTTGCCTGCTTGGTTTACGCAACCTCGTAACAGATGGAAAGAGAAAAAATTCGTCGTCATATATAAAATGTTGAAATTGGAAATAGTTTATTAAAAAAATTCCCGGAAGCTGCGATGGCTGCTACAGTGCTCCGCCACTTCACTCCAACCTCGTCCTCCCTTAAGCCGCCGTCAAGCCGCCGCCGATTCCTACACCACAAATTATTTCCCAGTATACCCTCACCTTCTTCTCCTTCTCTTATCAAATTCGGCGCCGGGAACTCCGAATCTCAACCTCAAAAGCCGTTGCCGGAGGCCGATTGTCCCGTTCCGCCGGAACAACAACCAATCAACGAGTACCAGTCTCTCTCTTCCTCTTTCCCTTTCTCCTGGGCTTCTGGAGATCTAGTCGAATACTCTTCAAGGCTCTTCGTCACCGGCGCTTCTTTCGCCTTTTTCATCGGGTTACCCGTTTCCTGGTTCGGATCCGTCGGACCCGAATTCGAACCCGTCAAGCGGATTCTCGCCGCCAGCTCTAGCGGCATCTTTGTCGTCACGCTTGCTGTCGTCAGGATGTATCTGGGTTGGGCTTACGTCGGAAATCGTCTTCTTAGCGCCACCGTCGAATGTATGTTTTGCTTCATCCCTAATCTCTGAACTCTTTCCGATTCTGTAGATTAGCTAAACAACTTGATTCTGAGTTTCCCAATTCGATTTGGGTTTGTGTGATCGTGAAATTTGTGAGGCTTCTTGCATATGAGATCATGTTTTTGCGATTTGGTTCTTCATTGTTTGTTACGATGAATCTGACTCTAACGTTTTGGTTTTCTCATAATCTTCTTCTCTTGTTGCAGATGAAGAAACTGGGTGGTATGATGGTCAGGTTAAGATTCAGTATCTCTCTGTGTTGGTTTAGTTTCTGTAGAAGAAACCATTTGTTGTTGGTTGGTTAAATTTCAAAACTTTCTTTGTGGATTCTTCAAAACAGGTTTGGGTGAAAACACCTGAAGTCTTGGCACGAGACCGTCTTCTTGGATCTTTCTCTGTAAGCTATCATCATTCAAAGTCCCATGAATTTGGTTTTTTACCTGTCCATGTTTCGGGCATTCTGTTGAAAGTTTGTTTCTGTTGTGTGTGTGTGTTGTTTCAGGTAAAACCAGTCCTTACCAGACTGAAAAACACGCTGGTTATTCTCGGGTTATCGCTCATTCTTGTCGTAAACATTAGCAACTCTCCAATTGCATCGTCTTATAGAACATATAATGATCCCAAGGACGGATCTTCCATGCCAATCCCTGGAGCGTACAATGATGAAACCGCAAGAACGTTCGAACCTGAAGCTTTCTGCGGAGAGCCTTCTTCAGATCTTCTTTGAAAAATTCTCTTCTTCTCAGCACATTGACAAGAGAGTTTCTGTATAGTATTATACCTCTGTACATTTGTATATTTCGCGATAATTAATCTTTGAACATATTGCATTCAAAACATGAAGCCAGAAGATCTTGATGGGTTGTATTGTATCCCTACCTATAAATCGACACTCATCAGTAGGTTCAAATTCAACTTCCATCGTTCTATTTATTCGAAAGATAGCAGGTTGATGCTCTTTCATTTCTGAAACCATCTTTGTTTTGCCTGAAGATCCACCAAGAAATTGAAATTGTAACCTCGTAGTATAATAATCTCACCATTTATCACTCACGAATGATCCTACCAAATTATCTTCCATTTTCATGAATTATTAATTTGAAAAATATATATCAATGTTTTTCTATAACAGAATCGATACAACATCATCTGTACCTTTAATCTAATTCAATTACAAATGATGATCTATCAATCGATATCCAAAAACATAATCGTGAACAACTTTACAAAATATTCCATTGCATGTTTTTTTGATGGACATGCTCTCTCTTCGCCAACATATGACCACAGCGAACTTTCGATAAGCTTTGAAATTGCAATTTTTGACCGATAAGTTTCCACAATATAGGTGTCGGTCAATCTGGTAACTAAAAATTGATGAAGTCAGATAATATAATTATCTGAGTCAAAATACAAGATTGCTATTATTACAAACACAACAATAAGTTTTGCTTTATTGTCTAACCGTTTCAATTATATCTTCTTTTTTTAATTCATATTTAAACTTATTTGGAGAGGGAGCATTCTAAACAAGAAACAACTGAGAAAAATGAAAACCCTTGTAATATGGTGCCTTCTTTTCCAAGTAATCATTCTAACCGGAAACTCAGCTGACACGGAAGATGTTGATTTCTCGATACTCATAAAAAACGAAATGTACAATTTGAAAACCCCATCGGTTTTCTACCATTGCCGATCATCGTCAAAGAAAGACTTCGGATGGCACAAATCCGTTCCATCCTCCGAGTTTCGATGGAGGTTCAAAGTTCCTGAGTATGGTAACGGTATAATGATCCATAAATGTTGGTTCCGGTCGAGCATAGGAACAGCCAAAGTTAAGATCAAGACGTTGTCTACAACTGCGATTCTATGCGATGGCCAAATCTGCAAATACGCAATGAGACCTAATGGGATTTATTTCATTGGAAATGAGTTGTATTCACCTTTTGGAATTAGGTTTATAGAATTGTTGAGGCCGGTCGAGAAGCTAGTTGAGCCGTGGGAGCCTTGGTCACCACATCAACTGGAAGCTTTGCGCCGTGGAGAGCAACATATATGATTGATTCAGGTCTAGACTCTAGAGCAGGGCGGGCTCAATTTTAATTTGTACCATTGGGGAAAATTTCATTTTGGACCCTTCGATTCTAAGGATTATTTTACTTTTTGCTGTATAATTTTTTAAACCTTTTGTTTGTGGTTTTAAGTCATACAATTTGTTATCAAAACATGAATACATATGAATTTTTATAAATATTTCTTAATCACTAGAAATTTTTATTTATCAATACCACATCCCGCGTACCCCACCCGGTTGAGAGGTTTATCGATTAAGAAAGATGGTTGGACAACATCAATATGTTGTTCAGATGTTTGTATAAGAAAATGATTATAAGAGGAAGATGTGTATTTATACATTTGAGGAGTTGGAGTTTGTGGAAACATGAAGGGACTAAGAGTAAAAGTCGCTACTAAAAAGTTTACAAGAAAGATCTAAGAAAAGAATCTTACAGCTCAAGGATCTCCTGAATAAAAAGTCTTTGCTCTCCAAGAAAAGAATCTTACAGCTCAAGGATCTCCTGAATAAAAAATCTTACAGCCCAAAGATCCTTGATCCAAAGTTGATGTCAGACTTAACACCAATAAGCCTTTGCTCAATGATGTATAAACAGTCTCAAAAATCCTGGTAAAGAGATTGCAACCCTTCATGGATGATCTTATCTCTAATACTCAATCAACATTTGTTTCAGATAGGCTCATATTAGACAACATACTCATAGCACATGAGTTAGTTTATGGTTTGAAGAAACACGCGACGGTATCTAAAGAGTATACATCAGTAAAATCGGACATGTCAAAAGCATATGACAAGGTTGAATGGCCATATACTGGTTGCTAACTGCTATGAGTTTTCATGCTAGATGGATTAAATGAGTGATGTTTTGTGTAGAATCTGTGACATTTTTGGTCCTTATTAACGATCATCCACATGGTCTAATTGTCCTACAAAGAGGTTTGAGGCAGAGGAATCCCTTATCCCCTTTTCTTTTTTTATTATTTACCAAAGGGCTTATTCACTTGTTAAAGAGAGCGGAGGAGTTTGGGGCCATCAATGGTGTCAAAATTTGTGAAGAAGGACCAACTATAAATCATATGCTTTTTGCAGACGACAATTTTTTTTATATGCAAGGCCACTGTGGATCAATGCTATGCTCCCCAAAAAATCCTCAAGTAGTACGGTGAAGTCACATGACAAGTAATAAACCTGCTCAAATCTTCGATTTCCTTCAGTAAGAAAGTAGATGAGGACATGAAACATGTGATCAAGGAAATCTTTGGTATACAAAATGAAGGTGGGGCTGGGAAAATATTTGGGACTCTCTAAATGTATGAGTGATTCGAAAAGAGAGATGTTGGCATTCATTATAAAAACTTTGAAGTAAAAAATGTCAAGATGGTTTGTGAAGAACTTGTCGCAGGGAGGAAAGGAGATATTACTAAAGGTTATAGCCATATAAATGCCAGTATATGCTACGACTGTGTTTCAACTTTCGAAACAGACTTGCCAAACTATCTCAAGTGCCATGTCCGATTTCTGGTGGAACAACTTAGAAGAAAAGAAAAAGATTCATTGGGTTAGTTGGGAGAAAATGTGTTTAGCAAAAGAAGAAGGTGGTCTCGGATTAAGAGATATTGAATGCTTCAATAATGCTTTGCTGAGCAAAGCAAGCCAAGAGACTGACACAAAATCCTAACAACCTTTGTTCTTTGGTTCTCAAGAGCATGTACTTTGCAGATCGACCTTTTCTTAATGCTGCTCAAAGCTCTGGTGCTTCTTATGCTTGGAGAAGCATAATGGCTGGAAGAGAATTATTGAAGCAAGGTTTAAGACTCATGATTGGTAATGGTACATGTCTGAAAGTTTGGACAGACAATTGGATTTATGATGGCCAAATGAAACTTCCTCTTCCAAAGCATAATATTGTCAATCTTGATCTGACAGTGGAGGAGCTCATATCGAT
This sequence comes from Anastatica hierochuntica, assembly GCA_900406275.1. Taxonomy (NCBI): domain Eukaryota; kingdom Viridiplantae; phylum Streptophyta; class Magnoliopsida; order Brassicales; family Brassicaceae; genus Anastatica; species Anastatica hierochuntica. Next base: position 58,559 of record OVAN01000338.1, read on the forward strand.
AGAAACATTGCAGGGACTTTCAAAGTTGAACAAACCAAGATTCCCCTGAGATGGAAACCGCCAAAGCCTCTATGGCTAAAATGTAATATTGATGTTGCTTGGTCTAAAATGAACAAGACAACATGTGCAACATGGGTGTTACGAGATGACTCATGAGAAGTCTTGCTACATAGTAGAAAGGGCTTTGTTAACATTCAATCTGTTTTGGATGCTCTGTTTCGAAGCATGATTTGGGCAATGAAAGCTATGAGCAGTCATAGAATTAAACAGGTTCTCTTTGCATCGGAAGTGGCTGACTTAATAAAAGCCTTGAAAAGACCCAAAACTTGGCATTTCTTCGCATACTTTTGTGAAGAGCTAATGCTTTTGAGAAGTGGGACATGAAGTTGAGTAAAGACCACAAAACAAGTGATCCTTTCTGATAGCACAAAGTGTTATAAAAGATGGGTGCCACCATTCCTATGTTGCTAAACGACATCCGAGATGGTTGGAGAAAATTTTTGTCTCTGAGAAATCGTCTTCCTCTAATGAGATGGTATAATTGAAGTTCTTTCCAGATTTAATGGCAGCTTAAGATAAATATGCTAGAACTGGTTAGATCTTTGGAATGAGTCAAAGGTATATATTTGTTTTTTGGTTATTATTGGACCTATGTTGTTGGTAAAATTACTCTGTATGCAAATCCTTCTTTAATTACAAAAGATGACAAAAAGAGTTTACATGACGGTTCGCAGAATTTTGAAATATTTTATTTAGTGGATACAATTTTATTTTTAAATTGTATAGAAAAAATTTAGAGAAATTTCTTAAGCCCCAATTGTTTGCAGTTTTTAAAATAGTTTTTGGATTTTGGATTTTGATTTTTGGTTTTAGGTTTTTGAATTTTTGGTTTTTGATTTTGGTGTAGATTTTTGTTTTTCAAAAATCTTGTTTGGTAACTTGATTGGGTTTTCAAAAACCAAAATCTACATTTTAAAGAAAAATATTTAAATTTCTTATTTTATTTTTTTTGTTTACTATATGTTAATAATTACTGAAATAAAAGTTAAGAGATTTTAATAAAAATAATTACTTATAAAATTTCATTAAAATACCAATTATGGATGAAAAACCAAAGATTTTTGGTTTTTAATTTTGTGTACAAAGAACAAACACTCTCCAAAAATTAGTATCCTTATTATTTAGTTCATCTACTTTTTATATAATCATGAATGGTGAAATTTTTTTTTTTTTGGAAAAATAAAAACCAAAAACTATTCTTAAACCATAAACAATCAAGGCTTTAATCTCGTGACCAAAAACAAAATCAAGGCTTTAATCTAACACATTATTTACTTAACAAAAACACTATTTTTAAGGAAAAATCAGTATACCCCATGTTATATTTTCCACATAAATATAAAATTTATAAGAATCTAAAATATATAGTTTTTTTAAATAAATATGTAATTAAAATTTAAGATTAAGTTGAAAATTAAAAAAAACAAAATACGACAATAGCACATAAGAAACAAAAAAGTCAAACCCTAATTTTCTAATCATAACTCTTCTCTTCTTCTACAGAGTCTTCTCGATGATGATTCTTAGCCGCCATTGCTCTTTCTCCGACGAATTCACTGAAGAAGAATTGACGACAAGGATTCGCTCTGTCTAACGCCACAACTCCTTCGTCGAAGACACTCACAGTCCACTGGAGATTGGGATCGAAGAATCTGAGTGACTTCATCTTTGAACCGCCTCACCACTTCGTTCTCAGGTAATGTGTCTCATTTCTCCATCAGACCCTAAATTTCTCTTATGGTTAAGTCTTCTCATTGTTTCCATGGTTTTTTGTTGCTAATATGTCGTGGTTTGCAACTGGTTCTTCGAAATCACTGCATCATCTCAACAATAGCCGAATAGGAGTTTGAAGTTTGAATTCTACGTTTGAAAGGTCTATCGAAAGGGAGCCTCTTTTTCTTCTAAATTTTTTATAGATTTTGGTTGTTTTAAGATCTAAACAAGTTGAAATCACACTTTTTTGGATCTTTTTTATTGTTTAATGCATTTGATGTCTCTTTTATTCTTCTTCTTCATTGTTCTTCATTTTTTCTTCAAAGTTTCTTACTTTTAGTAAAGTTTGGATTTTTCTTGCATCTACTTAAGTTTCTTTGCATTCAGTAATCTTATCTCATCTCATCTCAATCTTATACTCTTAAACTAGCATGGAAAATGGCACTGCACTCGGTTGTTTCCTGCTTAACACGGAAGTCGTGATATGACAAATAAAAGTGGCAAGGAAACAACACGAGTGTTAGTGCTTTCCTGAAGCATTGGTCCGAGCCTAGTCATCTTCATCTGATGAAGGCTCATACACGGAAATCCCCTTGCCTTTGTCTTCATCCATTGCTCTTCTCCCGGGATCCACTCCATGGTGGCCAAAAACAGCACCAAGAAGCTCCCTGAAGATGATCCCTCCTTTGGGTACTGCTCGCGGTGTTGGTCCTGCCTCTGGTTTGATTAGAGGGATATCATTTATGAAGGTCGACGCTGGTAATCAGCGCATCGTTGCCTCGTTAGCCACCACAAATCGATATTTTCTTTGCTCTTGCGCTTGGTTCAATGAACTAGTCTTCTCCATGTACTACTCCCTCATAAGGAACCATTGAACCTTAACCTGAGCCAAGAAGACGATCATGTCCTCTTCAGGTTGGGTGGACGTTATTTGCTCTAGGGTTGCGATATGCTCTTGCAGATCCTTCTTGTACTCCTTCAGCTGCTCCACCTCAGAGATCAGGAGACCATCTTTGAGTTCCAAGCTCTCCTCTCTTCTGTGAGACTTGTACAAGTCAGTCTCCAACGACTTGGCAACTTTCTTGGAAGCAATAAGCTCAGCCCTTTGCTTCTTGGTCAGCTCCCCCTCGCTTAGACCTTCCCTTTTGTCTAGCTCACCGATGTTGGAGGCGATGGTCCCTTGAATGTGGTGGCAGAAGGACATCATTTGTTCAGAGCAATGATAACAAGCACAATCAAGACACAAGTTGTTAAAACCTAAGGCAAAAGCAACATAAGCGTTCAGACGTTTCCTTTAGCATCTCTGCCTGAACTTTTAAAAAGCCGAGGAGATGTAGAGGCTGCGGAAGAGAACCGTGTCCCTGGGAAACACGCTGTTTCTCAGGCCCCTCGAAGCTTGGTCGTGAAGAAAAGGGACAATGAACTCCCCTGGAGGTGCTGCTGATCTACGCCCTTGGGAAGAAGAAGGATTCACATTGCCCCTAATCATGCGTGGTGTCGGTAGAGCAAACTCCACAATGAGCCAATCTCTTTCCTTTTCGGAGTTCGAGTTCTCAGAACATCTCTTTGTGGTCCCCGCACTGGCTAAATGCTGGTTGAAAGAATCTGGAACCCGACGCTTTGACATTTTTGTTGGAAATACACAAACAGAGAAATCAATCAGATAGATGAACATCAAAACTGTCACGACGATTCAAAAGAGATCGGGAAAAGAGATTATCGCTCACTAGTAAAGAGAATATTGAGAGAACGAATGATGATCGAGAAGACAGGAAGAAGGCAGTGGAATTTCTTCTTTTCGAAAGACATGAAGATGAAAAAGCACTGAATTTTTATCTTCTGATAAGAGCAAGATATATAGCGTCAAAGGGGATATCAAAGGTTTCTCTCACACTCCTCGATAAAAGTATAAGACTTGAAAAGGCATGGATCCTATTTCCAGATCGTGTGCATGATACGTTGAATACAAACGCCAATTATTGCACTAAGTAATCATTATTCTGGGAAACCGTAACATCTTTATCCACGAAACTACACCAGAGAAATAACCAGATAATTCACTCGGGAAAAGAAGCAACACATGGAGCCGGGAAAGATCTATTCAGTAGCGACATAATTAAGCCATGATTAGCACGCATGACCATAACTTAAGGGGCAATTTGTTGGGGGGGGGGTAAATAAATCATCTTTGGCTACAGAGTGACAAGCATGCTTGAAGCAAAGAATGAAGAAACGAATGAAGCAACGCCAAGGAAGATCATACCAAGGAATACAACAAGACCGACTACCCGCATCCAGGGAAATACTGGCGATGAAAAAGAAAAGATTCCCTTTTGTTTCTCTAGATATTTACGTGGGGTGCATTGAGCGAGAATACAATAAACATTCCTTACATTCGAGAATCTCATTAACTAGACGAATCTACATAAAATCTAGGTTAAATCTAAGGGGTATTGACTCCTCTTCATCAATGATTTACTATATATATGGGCACAAAACCCTAATGTGCAATATCCAAGAGATACATAACTTATATACTTTGTATCTTGGCAAAACTAGGGATGGACATTCGGGTGTCGAGTATTCGGTTTCGAAGAATTAGACCCATTCGGGTATTTTCAGTTCGAATTTGGGTCGGTTCTCGATTCTGGTGGAGGCACCGAAATTTTTCCAGTTCTTATTCAGGTTCGGGTAGTTCGGATATCATTGGTATTTTGGGTATCCAAATATACCCAAATACCCATTTTTTAAAAAAAGATATAATAAAATTATACTAAATTATATGTTAAAAAATAACTGAAATTATTAAATTCATATACGAAAATACTTGAAAATATTCAAAAATACTAGAAAAATATTAAAAACACCCAAAAACACTTTAAAATAGCATAAATAATCTAAAATAACCAACTTAATTATACATATATTTGTATATTGGGTATTTGAATATCGGTTATCCGTTCGGATATCGAGTGTTTTTGGGTACTCGTTCGGGTATCGGTTCGGTTCCAGTATACTCGATATCCGAACTACCTGGCTCTTCAAACCCATTCAGATATTTTGCTCTGTTCCAGTTCGGGTCTGAGTCCACTTTTTTTGTCGGTTCTGGTTCGGCTATTCGGTTCCGGGCAAAAAGCCCACCCCTATCTTGGCTTTTTTTATTCTTTCAATAAAAAATCTCTTTCTCCATACTTCTACCTTGCTTGAATTTCTGTTTTCCATAGTGGCACAACCAGCTGCCCAAAATTTACCCTAACAAATGATATATGCCCCAATTCATTTATTGCCAATTAATTTTGAGTTGGAAGTCACGTAACTTAACATGGTATCAGAGTCTTGTCAGTTTATATCAGTCTTAAAGTGGGATACAAGTTGAGATAGATCCACAAAAGTCATCATCTTGAGAAGGCGTATTAAGATCTCACATCAAAAGATTGAAGTGACCCACGCCAATGTATACATAGTATGTGTCAATACACTTTTTGTAAATTAGTTTTGAGTTAAAACTCATTTACCTTCATTGTGAATTTTTTTCATTTGAAAACTTTGATTTTTAATACATTGAATTTTAGCAAGTAGTTTTTCTTTCAACCCATAAAAATAGCGTCTTCGTGATTTTTCTCTGTCGGGGAGAGGCGGAGCTCCGGCGAACTTGCCGTTTGCCTTTCCTCTCCCCTTTCTCTATTGTGTTTGTCTCTTTTATCTTCTTCTTCAGCTTTTTTGTCGATCTCCGACTGAAAGCTCGTTTAGAGTCTCGACGGTGGTGTTTCTTAGCCATTTGGGATGGAGTAAAGCTTGGGTCCTCAGTTATGGAGTATGGTGATTCAGATCCGTTAGGAATCAAGACAGATTTAGAGATTTGCGAAAATTAGGGTTTTGTTTCGAGATTCGAGTTTGGCGTCTCGGCTCCAGGCTTTACCATAGGCCACCGGTCTTTTCCAGTCGTATTTACATTCCACCCAAGCTGCTCAGTCGTAGGGTCTGCTTCCCTTTCCAAGATAAGCCACAATTCTTGCATCAACACGGGAGAGATGTTGCTTATCATATCTTAATTGGTTATGTTCTTCACCACCAGTCTCCTCCTTATGCTTTCTTTCCTTGGTATGTTTGTGTCATTTTTGTTGCTCGGCTTTTCGGTTATGATTCTGCCTCCGTTTGTTTTGACTCCTCGGGTAAGGCATTTCTGTGTGGCTTTGAGGCGATTTATTTATCTTGTTTAGTGTGGTATTTCCTGTTCCCGATGATATTAGATGTCAATTTTTGGGGGTTTAGTATCGCGACGGTTTGCTAAGGTGTATCCTTTATTTTAGGTTGTATTTTTTTTAGTTTCTTTTGGTGGGTCGAATAATAAAGGTTGCTTTTAGGTCTATGGTTCTACCACTTGGCATTGTCTTTTCGAGTGGTGGTATTTCAGAAATTGGTCCAGTTGTGGTTTTGGGGTTCGCCTCTCTGAGGGCAGCCCACTGCGGTGGTATATACTTTTCTTCACCTGAGTTTTTAGGTGGTGGATTATTGGCAAAGTAGTGGGTTCGATCGTCAAGTCTTCTCTTAAGAGGAGGTAGCCAACCTTTTCTCCGTAGATCGCTTAGGCTAGATTTGTGAGTGAGTGAAAGTCTTGTTGATCCTCTTTTGCTTCTTCCCTTACCACTTTCATGGTTATCCTTGAGTCTGTTTCCGTTTCGTGATCCTGTTGCTCTGATAGGTCAGTTTTTTTGTGGCTATTGTGAACAATTCCTTTCAGTTGGACATTTATCTCTGTTGTTGCAACTTTCAATTGTATTTGAGGAAAGCCTTTCAGGGTTAGCGTTCTCTCAAGCTTCATGTTTCTCAGATTCACAGCACATAATCTTTTACAAGTCTCTTAGAGATTTGTTGGATTGTTGGGGTCTCAGGTGCTTCAATTTTAGAGCCATGGTTCCTTCTACTTCATCATTTATGTTTCTGTAGTTTAACTTCAAAGAGCATCTGCATTGGGGGAGTCTCTCACAAGAGTCGCTCCCCCAAAATAATACTAATTAAAAGGAGCTCTTTTTGAGCTCTCACACTGTCCACCTTAGCATAAACTGATACTCTAAAAAATTGTCACGTCATTTCTTTAATATCTCTCAATAGCCACCTTCTCCAAACATCAATACTATAAAAGTAGTAGAGACTCTCCAAGTGTTGACACATCATCAT